>JAQFYG010001234.1:0-20194 GCA_034694325.1 Entomobrya corticalis
GTAAACCGGGCACCAATCTTTATGAGGATGGGTTTCAAGGGACGCATATAAAGCTTCATTTGGATATGACAAGTAAAAAATTGCTTAAATTTTTATGAAAATTTTGGTAATTAGGTTTAAATGGCAATTATTTAAAACCGTGTTTTATCGACTGTTAAATTTTAGGCCAACAAATTGCGTATTCTATTCAAAGACGGCTTTCAATGTCCTTCCAAAAGTTTACTACGAAATTGCTCTTTGATTGTGGAATGAACGATACACTTGACCTGCCTCCTACATCTGTAAAATCAATTATTAAATATTTTTAAAATCATTTAATTTTGTCATTTTATATATTACTGTATTAATTCCAATTTCTTTTCCAGTTTGCTGAACCAATTTATGGAAGTACTGACTCAACTTTTAGGGAGTTCATGGCCCCCGGCATAATCCTAAGGTATAACCTAACTAACTTTATATTTAATTAAAATGACTTTAAACTTTAAAGTATTTCAACGGTATCATTATCTTTCCCGCAGTATTATTTTCTTCATGTCCGTGGCCCTAACTGGCTCCGCCTTCATAACGGAACGGAAAGAGGGCATGATGAGACGCACCCTAGTTTCTGGCGTCTCAACCGGAGAGATAATTACCGCTCATCTACTCACCCAATATGTTATCATGTTCGGACAAACCATGCTCGTTTTGGCAGTGATGCTTTGGGTCTTCCACATTCAAATTGCTGGCTCAACATTTGCTGCCGTTATTTTAACGTTGGTCCAAGGAACTTGTGGAATGGCATTTGGTACATCACAATATTTAATAATAAAAACCAATTAAAACATAATAATTTAATTGTAATTACCTGTAAATAATCATGTTGGTATGCTTTTTCAGGATTTTTGATTTCGACACTTTGTACCGAAGAGAGGAACGCTATCCAGATGGCGTTGGGAAGCTTTTATCCCAATCTACTTCTCTCAGGTATACTAACATTTAGTTAAATATTTTTAGTTGGCCAAGCTTTTTTTAAAGATTTTGAAAGGGTTAATTGTCATTTTTTAATTTCAGGTGTCGTTTGGCCCCTGGAAAGTATTCCAATGGATTTTATGAGAAAGGTTGCCATGTTCCTACCTCAAACAATGGCTTGTGAAGCTATGCGCTCTATTTTCTCTCGTGGCTGGAGCTTCCTACATCCAAAAGTTTGGCCTGGATTTGCCGTTTCCATGACATGGGCCATTTTCTTTTGGTTTGTGGCTATTGGAATTGCCAAATTCCAAAGGAACTAGAACTATAACAGTTTCTAAAGCTAATTAATGGAGTGGTAATACGTAAAAAATATAATTATTTTTAAAAAATTAATTTTTTTCCCAATATTTTCCAGACTGTTTTCACAAATAATTTTTGTTGTTGAAGTAAGCCAACTAAAATTTTTACATCATTTTTTTTTGCATATAACATAATTATTTTTTACTTTTTACAAATTACAATTATATCCCTACATAAAATAACTAGTGCAATAATTTTCTTTGAATCAAGAATTCTATCATTTTTAAATGATGTAAAATATTTGTATATATATTTTTTTTGTAATATGCTGTGTAAAAAATATTACAGCTTTAAAAAAATATAATTATCCTCCTGTCCAGTGAGTAATTTAATACTTTGTATTAAGTCTTAAAACATTTTAACTCGGTGTTTTTAATTTTAATTTTTGGAATGAGAATCATTATTTAAAAAGTAATTATGGTTCTTTCAAATATAAAATACATGCATAATGTGTATATAAATAAGTGTGAATCTTTTTTTTAAATATTACGAAGATGTACTAATTATTTTTTAGAGAAAAAATGTAAGTTTTATTGATTAAAAAGCGCAAATATGATTTTGTAGCGATACAGGAACTTTGGTATTGATTACTTTATTTTAAATCGTTAATTATTATTCATAATGATTATAATTATGATGGTCGTTGGTTCTTTTGTTGTTGTTGAGCGTTTTTCACAATTTTACTGCTAATTACTTCGTCTGGAGGTGTGTGACGTCCGAACTCAAAAGTTAGAGTGAGCTCGCCCAGTTTCGATTGCGGTAAAATATCGGGTATCCATTCAATTATGAATGGGGTCGTTTCTGCAGAGTTTGGATCCGGTTTACCTAAAAAAATATTTAGATAATTGCATAGTAGATATTTAGTTAAATTAGATAATGAGAGAAGAAAATTAAGAATTTTTTGGGGAAAAATGACTTACCGACTTTGAGGTATGTACTGTACAAATGAGGTTTAATTTGCTGATTTTTACGATCTGTTTCATTTGGATGTATATACTCTTCAAACATGCCGTTAGACCCTTTGATGAAATACTGGCTAATTTTTAACGGAATCTGGAAATAACATTTAATATTGAAAGTTAATGGAAAGGTTAAGGAACAATTAATGGTCAATTTAAGTAAATATGGCTTACAATTTGATTTTGAAATATTTGGAGAACGTGAATAACGTTGGTAATTTTCCACACGTGCTTTGTGAAGGTGCCTGCGGGGGGCTTATCGGTCCTCGAGAATATCACAGTTTGGTTTGGTAATCGCTTCTTTTTGATGCCTGTCGTTATACGTTCTTTCAGTTTGTCAAAATATTCCTGCAAATAAATATTAAAATTTTGAGAAATAGTCACAAATTTTGATTATGAGTTAGGACCTTCAAATTAAAGGACCTTACCGTTGAAATATAGTACACAACTGGATCAGGCTTTCCATCAAATTGATAGTTCATAGCAGCATTTAGTCGTTCATTAACTCCGGATAACCAAAACTCAAAAACTTCTGCCATGTGGTTCACAGGTTCCTGAATTGTGGGCGGGGCTTGAGGCGGTGGGGATGGGCTTACACGCGTGGGTTGCGTAGCAGTTGTTTGAGTTTGTTTTCTTTGTGAAGATTTTGTTGAGTAAACAGTCTTGCTAACGTTTTCAAAGTGGGCAGTGGTCGTGAATAATTGGGCAGGATGGGTGTGATGATGATGATGATGATGAGGTGCTTGTATTAATGTGACATCGATTGTACCGTCTCCTCCACCACCTCCGGAACCATGACGCCGTTTCTTACCACTGACTACTTGTGTCAGGATGTTGGACCCTGTAATGTTAACCGTTTGAGGATGATTGAGATTTTCAGGAACTGTGGTAAAGCTGGCAAGTTGGATTGCATTTTGTGCATTTGCGAATATTTGACAAACCTTTGAAAATATAAAAATATTCTTAGTTTACTCCAATATTTTAAATATTTATTGTTTTAAGAGTTTTATCTATTTCATTTTAATTTCGTACTTGAGAATCTCCATCATCTAAGCCTTCTAGACCTGTGGCGTCACCAAAACTAAGAGAGTCGTCTACATTTGTCACAATGATTTGGTCCGAAAGAACACCTTCCAATCCTTGTACCTAATTCAGAAAAAAATCTCACATTACCCCATTTAAATTTAAGTTTAAACATGAATAATATTTCATTAATTTTTTTACATTATGTAACGTCGCATCATCCGCTGCAGCAATGCTTTCCAAAAGAGATATATTCTCCTGCATTATTTCCACAGATATATGATTTGTGTCAATTCCATCAACCGTTGTTGCCGTTACAGGTGGCGGTAGCGTTACCAAATGTAATTGGCTTAACAATGTCGCTGGATAAAGAATAAACAATCAATCAAGTCATTCAAGATTCACCTTTTAAAATTCATGCTTTTAACGGTTTATATAACTGCCACTTACGAGCACAACTCTGATTGTTCTGCATTAAAAAATAATCGAATTCTGCGCTGAGGCCGTCATCGCTCGCAAAGGCACATAAACACGCGTGATAATGAAGGCAAAATCTGGCGTCCATTTCCACACAATCTGAAGATGAAGTTGATTGTTGTTGCTGTTGTGAGGAATCGTTTTGTCGATTCTTTAAAAAATATTTATTTATAAATTAAAACGAAAAAAGGTTTTGATAAGAGACAAACTATATTTGTTTAATTAGCTAAGTGTGCAATTTCAATACAAACCTGTAATTTAAATGGTTTGCAGGTACATAAAAACTTTTTCTCTGTCATGTCATCATCCTGTTTATGTTTAAAAAACATGATGTGCAGATAACCAAGAGGATGTTTACTGGTTGGGGTACATCTAACGACAAAAGATGTTTTTGAAACACGTTGGACCAGAATCACATTTGCTTCGTTCATGAATGATAACAGCGTCTGTGTCAATTTAAAAAACAATATTTCAGTTTAAATCTACTATAATTACTATAAGTGGATGTTAATAAAAAACATACGGCAATAACCTGTTGATGGTCTGTAGGAATATTGAGTGCTGGCATAACCGAATGTTTGACATTTAACGGCTGGGATTCTGAAAAACATCGATAAGCTGCTTGGATGTGGCCACAAGGAAACTGAAATAAAGACATTTAATTGATTTTGGTTAATTAATTTTTACACTTTTTAAAACTTAAATGTAGTTTAATTTATTTTAAATGAAACCAACCTCTTTATTTTTGATGCAAGCATCAACATAACACTTTGGTATTTTATTTAAAGACTCATCTTCTTGCAGATTTGTCGGCGATGGTTGACCAACAGGAAGTTGAACAAAGTTACGATAGTCTGGTCCACGGTCTCTTAATCTCGCGGAAAACACCTTTTGAAAAAAAAACAGTTTAAATATCAGTTATAAATTCACTTTTAAAAAACTTTCAATATTAATTTTTAATGAAAGTTTATAGATTTTTTTAAACCTGTAAATCAGGAATGTTTACAACAACTTTGCAAGCTTC
The DNA here is from genome assembly GCA_034694325.1 of Entomobrya corticalis. Classification (NCBI taxonomy): domain Eukaryota; kingdom Metazoa; phylum Arthropoda; class Collembola; order Entomobryomorpha; family Entomobryidae; genus Entomobrya; species Entomobrya corticalis. Next base: position 4,792 of record JAQFYG010001234.1, read on the forward strand.
CGTCGACGCCTTTTTAGCAGCACCATTATCCCTAAAGACGACATCACAGGCTTTATTTTTGCAAGAATTCCCCCTTGTCCCATTAACTGTTCCACATTTTGGGCATTTACGAATCCCACGTTTCGTGGGTCTTCCCAAATCTGCAAAGAAGGACTTCCATTTGTCTGGACTATGTGGCATGGTACATTTAGTACAAAGCTTATTGCTTAGTTAACAATAAAACTTGTTTTAAAATAAAGTATTTGTCAATCAATCAGTTAAAACTAATTATTTATCACAGAAAATTAACTAAAAATATCTTAATAGCTCTGTCATATTTTTTTAAATGATCACGTCCCATGACCTAAAAGACTTCTCCACAAATTAAAGCAGTCCCCTGTCTCTGGCATGATGATTATCTCGATATTTTGCAAATTATTGCTTTTTTGAAAGTTAACTATTAATGTGTTTGAGACTACAAGAGCTTGTTTCATTAGTAAATTTTTTGCACAATTAAAATAAAACTGAGGATGAGTTTAATAGATTTATAGCTTAAGTATCTATTGTAACTGGTTAGTAATTTGATGAAATATAAATGTGGATAGAGTCAAATAAGCTAAAATATTTTGAAATTTTGTTTTAAATGTCAAACTGGTCATTATGAATTATAAAAGCTGCAAGTTTATATCTTATTTCAAGTTTGTTTACTAGACAGATATTATTTGTTTTTGTTGCTGTTTTTGATTTTATATTTTTTATGGTGTCTTCAGGTTTGCCTCTTCTTTTGGGATTCCTGTGAAATAAAGAGTTAAAAGTTGGGATTGAACAGTAGAAATATAGGTAACCTTTTATGCCTTTGTTCATGGGAAAGAGATGTAGTTTTTCACAAGGAGTATTTAGGTATTATGGCTTGTGTGCTTTATGCTTTTATGAATAGATATAATGAAAATTTTGATGTAAAACATATCAAATGAGAAATAAAAAATCAGTGCGTACATTTTAAAAACTTTATTTATAAAAAAAATTGGTTTACAATTAACTAATTTAGATGTTATTTTACTTTATAAGTATCCCATCACTTATACCAATAACCATATATGCACTTATATCGTTGGCAGTTATAAGTCTTCCTGTATATTCTTCTGGGGGTTTTTCTATTTCGATTGTATTCGAGTTTGAAATAACTATAATTACTTTTAACACTATATGCTGTATTGAAAGATTTTGGAAATTACATTTTGACAATTAAATTCTTTGTATATGATTGTATTAATATTAATAATATATAATGTAGAATCACTAGTGTATATTTAATCCGATGAATCTTCCTATATGTATCTCATCTCTCCGGCATTTTCTTTAGATGTTTAAAAGTAGAAATAACAAATAATGTAAGAATATTATATTTCGAAAACTAATAGCACGGAAAGGTTATAATTGTTACGACATCATGTGCCATACCAAACGTTATAAATTGCTAGATAGCGCTAATATTAATGTATAATTAATAAAATTGTAAAGACTATGAAATATTATATAAACTGTTTTATATACAAGTATACGTTTGCATGTAATCCTTTGATTCCAAACTTTTTGGTTTGGCTCAGTAGCATATTTGCATTTTGTCTAAAGCTAATTCTTGTATAAAGTTATTTGAGATTTTGTTTCTTTTGGAATGTATATGAAGCAGATGAAAAGTTGCAACTTTAATTACAATTTTAGGAACTAATTGTTACTGCAATAAAATATGGACTATTATTATAGTATAAAGCTATTTGATAGTTTTTAAATCTAGTCTCAACTCCAACTGTAGATATTTATACGTGTAATTGGTGAAAGGTTAAATGTGCGAAATACTTAAACTTACTATTTTAAAAAGTTAATAGATTTCTAATTGTATATAAAGCTAGATTCCTTAAAGTTTCTATCAACTAATTATCTTTTGATTTAAGGGATTTTGTCCCAAAAATATATAGGATTTTGCTAGTCCCCTATTGTAGCACTGATATTTAAAGGTGAGCAAATAAACATTTTGTTGTTGGTAGTGAAGCAGTTAGTTCCTGTCCATATTTAGCCTCTGGAGCGCCAGGAGATTATCCAGTTGTCCCCTTGTATCAAAATACTGGAGAAGCAAGGATGACAGGCAGGACTTGATAATGTTAAATCTGTCCACAGATTCTTCAACTCTCCCTGATAAATTGACAATTATAGTTTAGATTTAACGTGACAGTCAATTAAGTATACAATTATATGGAGACAACGTTTGTATTTAAATGTTTTACCCAAGTCTGGAATGAAGTTATATTTTCCACCACGTGGAGGCTCCTTTGGAACTGGAACCTTCTTTTGCTTCACAATTTCCGATAATTGCTTGAACAATTGTCCAATAGGTTCTGCAATTTATTTTTAAAAATTGGTTAAAGGACAATTAATTTTTTTGAATAGGTTTCTTAAAAATGGGTTTCAAAGAGAGTTAGGTTTACTGGTGGGCTCTGGAGTTGGCGTCAAGTCAGGTTCAGCGTTTTCATCATTTCCTGCAGCACCAGTGGAAGCGAGACCTTTGGAGTTGCGTCGGGTTCGTAATTTCTTTTGATTGTAGCGCTCGATAGGACGCAGAAAGCGGCGGAATGTCTTTACCGCTGGAACTTGGCGTCTACCCCTTCTTGCCACAGGTTTTGCTTTTGGGGCAGGTTGGGGCTTATCAAATTCCTCCATCTTCGTTGTCACCATTTTTGAAATCTTGAAAGGGGTGAAAGCTTTGCGCTTCTTTTGTGGTATTGGTCTCATCAATAGCTCGGGTGGCTGGTGGTAAAAGACATCTCGGTTGTGGGGATCTTTGCGATCTGGATGCTTCTCGTACAATCCAATCATGATTCTGGTGTCAACTGTAAAAAGCAGATTTAAAAAATTAATAGTAAATACTTGCTTCTATGATTGTAATTGAAAAAAATATAATTAATTAGGCAACTACCCATCCGTTTTGGTTTGACCATAGGCTTTTTTGGCTTCCGGGGAACGTATGGCTTCCTTTTCCCTCTTCGAGTTTTGGCCTTGAAAATGACCCTTTTACCCGTCTTTGGAGGACCTGACGCCTTTTTCGGAGTTATTGGTTTCTTTGGAACAGCTCCTGAAAAAGATGCAATAGCCGCAGCGGACGTTGATGGAACAGGTTCAGCAGCTGCAGCTATTGCAGGAGTATCTGGAGTTGACGTTGACGTTGATGCAACAGAAGCACCTGCAGTTCCGGAAGTTGATGGGAGAGAAGCACCTGCAGTTCCGGAAGTTGATGGAGCAGGAGCAATTGCCACTACCGACGTTGACGGAACAGGAGTACCTGCAGCTGCACGGGCCGGTGGGGCTGGTGGAGGCATCCAGTTCTTCTTGGTTTGATAAACGGCTTTTGCCCTAAGAATAAATCAAATCGTATTTACAATTTCAAATAAATTTAATTTAATACATCTAAAAATATTTATTACGCTTGTTGAGAAGTTCCAGGAGTCTCATCAGACTGCGCACTAGTATTCCCTTGTCCTCGAACAGCATCCGCTGAGCTTACCGGAGCTCCAAATGCTTCCGGGTTCAGAAGTGGAAACACATCCAAAGATTCGCTTTCCCGGAAGTGACGAGCACCTTGAGAGCAGAGCTTGGAACGGCGCATGCTATGCACATCACCGTCATCATAGACAACCGTGTACACGCTCTTGTCCACGATCTGTACAACAGTCGCTCGAAAGTACTCTTGGCGTATGGCATGGAATGCCTCCACAACGCCTCCTGGAACAAGACGCCCTCTAATGTTATCATCCGATAGGACTACATTGGTTCCAAGTAGAGAGTTTTCGAAAGATACCTACAAGAACAGCCATTTTAAGACCACTTTCGTTAGAACGGGGTACTATGAGAAAAGCATCTTACTTTCACGTTTACCAAACGGACCACGCTTTGAACCGTTGCGGAGCAGAAGGCACCTTTGTAACGGGCACTTACTATTGCTCCAACCTCAAATGATGGAGGATCATCGGACTATTTAAAAGAAAAGTATATAAAGAATGTGAATGTATTGTCAGTTCATTTATATATGAGCCATATGGAACAATTGGACCAGACGATAATATTATTTTGTGCTTACTCGATTTGCCATATTGACTAAAACGTGGTTTCCAATAACCAGACCTCAAGAAAGTGACAACCTCTTCTTCCAAAAGTTGGTCCAGCAATAACCTGGATCGCACCTGAAATCAATGCAGAAATACTTTATTTTGTTTTTATTCAAGTCAAAATTATAACTTATGTTTTATTTGAAACAAATTCAAAGTGACCAAATGAACTACTGTTTGCTACTGAATGGTATGGTATCACTTCGTCGTAATATCATTTGCAGCTTGCAATGTTGGAATGCATGATGATATAGTGACGGGTGACGACATACCTGAATACTTTTCTATTGAATTCGGAGAGAAACCCGATTTTATTACTTTTAAGAACTGAAGACAATGGCTTGTTTGTCTTTTGAGCAATATCCAATCGTATGGATCGGAGTTTGGAATCGGGTTGCGACTTTGCCACTGCGACAAATAATATGAATGTGAAATTGTAATATGAGTTGATGACGAATGCAGGTGTTATACTTGAAATGCAAAAGAATTGCGGGTCGGAGTCGATAGTTAAAAAATAGATTGAGACATTTTTTATGCCTATAATAATATTTTATGGTAAAAGAATGCTGATGATTAAATTGATGAAGATGTGCACAGACAGAATCATCTTGTGTTGAAATGACCAATATATTGTATTATTCGGCAAGGCTAGAAGACAATATCTCTCTTGCAAATATAATGACAAATTATATTGCATTTTTATATCTTCTATATCAATTCAATGCGAATATATTTTTATATGCTTATGATACGCAGGTAAAGTTCGTCAAAGATCGGATAAATAACCAATGGTTAATGACGATTGCAGTTACGTTTACGTTATTTATGATTCTATTCTTAAATGATATGGAATTGTGAAACGATCTAAAGTAATAAAATGCTACGTTGTTTGCTATGATAAAATGGATGTTAAAGAGTATGCGTGTTAATAAAAGTACCTACCAGTTATCGATAATTTGTCTATGGAATGCCAGCCGGCCGATGAGACTAGGTCATGGTTTCAAATTTCCAAATGCGGATGTTTTTTTTATAGAAATCTCCAGTTTACGTCCTGTTTAAAAATGACTTTTGACACTGCCACCTGCCACTGATGCTCAAAATATGCCACTTGTTCTTACTCTGCCGAAAATTGAACTAAAAGGTTATGCATGAATATTAGAAAGAAAGCCCTTAATATTTGGTATCTTGGTCTGCTGATGAATACGCATCTGTTTATTGCAGAATTGAAAAGTTACAGATATATGACTCATGAAATATTTGATCCACATAAAATTTTGTTTGAAAATATAGAACGTTCTTTCTTTAAGAAGCTCATAAGATTCTGATTAAGATTCTTTTTTACAACTGTCATTTCAGTCTCCAGTCTCATAAGTTGTAAGTGTAACATTATAAACAAGACAACCTAAAAAATATTTAAAGAAATTCTCTTGGTTTTATTTTTTTTCTTCTAAATCTAAATGTTTATCATACAGTAAATGAGTTGTGAAATGTGAGCGAGCAAAAGACAAAAGTTGGAGGAAAGAAAAAAGAAAGATAACTTGTAAATGAAAACTTATGATCTCATCTACAAAGAAACAAAAATGAAGAAAACGTACTTTTAATCTTTTCAGCTGCATAATAAAGAATAAAGATCATAAGGTCAGTAGAACTTTTGAGTCTGATTTCAATGAGCTGGACAAATACAAATATCATGAAATAGGATATTTGTGGTCATCTACTCAAAAAGTTTCTGAAGGGAGATACGTGACATTAACTGTAAACATTTATATTGGCATATTTTTATCATTTTTTATCTTAGATATTATGTTCCAGTAAATGGTTCATAAAGACTTTTTCCCTTTCCAGCTTCAATCTTCCAATTTATCAGTGATTCGTATACTCACGTCACACGACGTGTACATTTGTGTCTTCTCATTTTACCCCGCATCTTGCAGATTCATGATACAAGCAAAGGCATTCTAAAGGCGAAGAAATGCTGATGTGAATACTTTGAAAATCCACCAACGGAACGGAGGTCATGTTTCAAACTGATAAGGGATGCCCTTTCCAAAAATATTAGCCCGAAAATATTGTCTCAAGTAATTGCTAATTCTCATTTAAAATTTAAACTAACCAGAAAAGATGTGAAGATACATACTTGGGGAAAATGAGAAACAATAAAATATTTTTATATAATGTTTGTAAACCTTATCATAATAATAATAATAAATAGGCATTTATTTAAGCATCCATTTTATTTTCCATTCTTGTCTTTTTCATTTTGCACCAAGACAATCATAAATTTTCCTGGAACTCAGAAAATTGCCATAAAACTTTGTGAAGTCAAGGTGGAAAGCTGGTCTTCTTCTATGGACTTTCTGTTGGTTTTTGTTGTGCTTTTTGTTTGTGTCAGCGAGAAATTTGAGTCTTTTCTTTTTTCAATTAATTTATTCAGTATTTTTGATTCAAGTTCAGAAAAGACGACTGGTTGTTAACTACTTTCTCAAGTTTTCTATTGAGCCTAATATTTATTTGTTTAAATACGTATTTTAAAAGCAACTGTTCTACATAATTCATGATTTTTGCACGATTTGGTTCGATATATTTCGGTATTTTATTTAAATCCGCTTCCCGGATGCTACTTAATTGTTTTTCCATGAAATTTGTTCATGAATTTTTGATACTTTACGTTAAATGTGAATTAGTTTGAACATTGTATTGTTTGTTTCGTACTCCTCCTGAATGTCAAATGATTGTACGACAATTCAAGTGAAAATTGATTGATTTGTCATGAATGCTAAATGATTGTACTACTTCCGTTTTCCAAACGTTTGTAAACAGTTTTCTCTCTGAGTTTTCCTTGCTTTAATCGTCCCGATTAGAACGAATTATTTGTCGCCAGACCGGAAGTAGCCAGAAGTATAAATAGCGGCGACATTTTGGTAAAAGATCAAAGATTTTGGTGCGGGAACTTGTAAAGTCAACATCTCCTAAGAAGTGCCTTGCGCAGTCTATTTGTAAGCACTTATTTCAATAAAGTTGAAGTTTCCTACCATAACCCTGTCGTATTTTTGTGGGTCTTTATTCGCATATTTCTTGGAACAGTATTCCAGAGCATTGTACGTAGGAAACAATAGTTTTTCTCCCTGTTATCGAAGGAGAGTCCTTTTAAGGACTTTTTGGAGAGAGCAGAGCCAACAGCGATCGGAAACTTCAAAAGTATCATTTTTGGAGGGAAAATCGCAAAAATACAGAAAAAATAATCGAGATGGCCAGCAGCGCCAAAAAGAGCCGCACCACGACCCGTCGTTCAGGTCCACAAGTGCCAGATCCAAAACTGGAAGTTATCAACCATAAAATTTACTTGGTAAATTTTTTTGAGATCTGTGAAATTCTAAGCCCTGATTTTTTGAAATATGCGAGGTTTATTTCATCCGAGTTGAATGTAGGATACAAGTAAGTGTAACTATTATATAAATTAAATATATCTTTGCATTTTAATATGATTTAATCATGGTTAATGGTGAAATGAAAATAAAATCAGTATTTTGTATTTACAATTGGCAAGTGACATTGGATTTAATATTTTTTTTGCTTATAAACATTTTCAGAGTTGGTGGGAATTCAGCCCTGTTGCTGGAACCGCGGGAAGGACCTGTTCTTTTAGAAGATGTCCAGAAAGCGCACCTCCTTTTCATCGACCAGCGGGGGAATTGAGCTGCCGTTATGACGACTTTGGCAACGGATGGCAGGCCAGATGGGGATGAAGACAATTATTAATTATTATGTTGGTTATGAACATAATTTGTCGTAGATTTAATAAAACTATTTCTGGTTAGCAATTAACCAGTCCAGGTTAATTGATCATGGTTAGCTCTTCTTTTCTTGGAAATAGTTTAAATTGTTTTCACTCATCAATTTTTTTTTTGTAACAATATAATAAACAAACCTAATTCTAATTTCATTTTTTTAAGTAATGAAGATACTAATGCAGAAAGTAATCTTCCAATATATTCCACAATATTTATTGAATATGATTTTCCGTTGTTGTTTCATAATGGGTGTCGATGTTATGAAAAGATCGTTAATGAATAAATTGTTGAGCTAATTGTAAGTATTATTCCGTTTTTCATCCCACAAACTAAATCAATAAAGTAATATTGACGATATTTAAGACATATTTGCTGATTATCGTAGTAAATTATAAGATTTTTATCATAGAAAAATTGGCATTATCTGGTGGACATTACGTCTTTCTTTTCTCCTCATTCACCAAAAATTTAAAGTGCATCCAAATATAATTCATTGGCATGGACTATGATCAGTTTAATCCGGCCCATGTCACAATTCACGGCGGCGTTCTAAAAGCCTAGATGCCATTTTACCAGAATATTACAAATAAATTGCCATTTATAAGCATAGCAATTTACCAAAAATACAATAATATGCAATGTAACAGCTAAAGAGAAGAGTAGTTTCCGTTCAGCTAGTAGAAAAACCCAAAAAGTCAATCTTCTATAGAATTTTATCATGATATTTTTCCAAAGGAATTATGTATTTATTTCATCCATTAATACAAATCTAATCAATGATAAAAATATTTGGCACAAATATGTACTAGTATTAATATTCTCCTAAAAAAATTCTCATAGAGATTCATATAAAAAAATGAACAAAGTGTAAATACTATTATAACATTTTTACCTTCTTTCCTTTCTTCCCATTCTACCTGCCTTTCTACCATTTTCTTCACAGAGCTACCAACCACCAGCCAATTTTCCATAAGAATTCATAAGAAAAAAACTATTTTCCCATCTAACATTGTATACATCCTTATATGACATGAAAATAGCATCTAAATCTAAAATATACTGTTTGCAAAAGTATATCCTGCAATGCAACTTCTACTACATGATGTTTGTTGTCTTTTCTCTTTATTTTCATCAGACTTTTTTATTGAGTGGGTGGGAGTGTGGGAGTTTTCTTGGTTGGATTAATAAAAAAAGAGAGGATCTCTTTCATGTCTTCATTTCTTCTATATAGGCATTTTGGACACATATATAGGATCATCATGTGATACTGATACTACTTCTCGGAGAAACCGTTTGTGAACGGGGCCTTATAAAAAAAAGGCAGACTTCAGACTTGAGAGTGTAGAGTAGATTGGAAGGGAAACACTGAGAAAAACAGTAAATTAGCTTGTTGTCTGTTTGCCCCTGTGTTTTTTTTACACAGATGATGACGATGGTGGTGGTGGTGGAGGTGGAGGAGATCTGAGAAGGCTTAGCTCTTTACATTTTGGCGAATGACATATGAGGCGTATGACCAATTTTTACCTTTACATAAGAACCAGACAGAAAAGTTTTTTTATGAGTGTTGTTTGTACACACATGAATGAAATGAAAACAAGCAGGGATTACATGAGAAAACAGAACAAATAACATCTCTAAAAGCATAATGTATTTTGCACACAGAGTTCCACAGAGAATGTTGGAGCAAGATGATTTTTTTATTTGTAAAGCTTTTTGTACGTCATTAATAAAGATAAAGATAACTAACAGTTTGTTATAGATTGATTTTTTGCTTGGGTTTATAGGTTTATAGGTGGTTGGTACTGTTGGTAGTGATCTGTGGTTGTAATTTAGGTGTGTAAACTGGAAGAATAAAGAGATGAGTAATTAAGGGAGTGATAATTTGTGTGTGGAGGTGGAGGAGATTAAAAGGTAAGATGTCATTAAATTTTTGGAGGGTGAGGATTTATCGAATTGGGGACTTAAAGTTGTGGAAATGGGGTTATGTGAGGTGACAGGAAGTAGAAGGGGTGGAGCTTGGTTGGGATGATGAAAGGGATTTGGGAAGTAAAAGATTATTGATTGGATGTTGCTGTTCAGATTGACAAGTTGCAAAAGTGTTTTGGCAATTGACGCCCCTATCGTCTATCAAATGGCAAAAGTCAAAAGTAGGGATTTGGTGTTGGATTTTGGATTGCTGTGGAGCAAGAAACAAGAAAAAGTTATTGGATGATAAATAAATACTTTTGTTTTTTGTTTTGTCATTTATACAGGATTACTTTGGAATAAGGAAGGAACTGATATATTGTGAAATTAATAAACGGCTATTAAAAACAAGGATATTTTTTGGAGGCGTCATTGACGTTTTAAAGTAAGTTGACAATGATGATATGATATGGCGTCATAAAATTTTAAGGGTTTTTTAGGGTGACTTATTATTTTGTGTTTTTAAAGGTAGGGTGATATAAGCTACAGGCGTGCTGGAACAGTCCATGGAACTATTTTATAGTGACAAATATTTCGTCCTCCAAAATGACAAGGAATCTTTATGGGTCAATAGAGAGAATGGAGTGTTCTCTTCCAAATCTGGTGATTATGCATTACTTGATGCATTTTTTATTTTAGACGGAAAATTTAATTTTTTGGGCATATTTTATTTATCGGATTTATAGGAAGAGAGTCGGTGGACCAGAATCCGACTTTGTTCTTGATTGGGAAAGTTTATGGATTTATTGGAACTCTTCGTTTAGGCAAATGTTAGCATATTAAAATATATTTCATTTTTTATGGGTCAAAATCAAAATATTGCAAATTATAATGGTTTATATAAATATTTGTTGTAGCTGCCGAACCGAGACTAGTCTTTATAAGATCACAAGAGGAAGTTTGTAAAATCAAGGATCATGACATTTTCAAAATAACTTCAGTAGTATCAGTGCCTCTAGAATCAGAATGCGAAATAGATGTGGAGTCATGCTCGTCAACAGCATCTAGACACGAAAATGTTCCAGCAAATGTTCCTGGAGGGGGAGGAGGAGCAGGGGGAGGAGTTACCACTACTACCACCTCAACGGTTACCACCCAGGTATCTCCTGCATTGTCTCATCATGGAACACCACATCATCAACCAACAGTTCCGGAAGTGGGATTGCATCCTGCAATTTCATGGAACAAAATAAAAATTCCAGCTTGTCCAAACAGTAGAAAATATGGCGGGTCAGTAACTTATAATTAAGGCAATTTTAAAATAATAATATATAATTTGTTTTAAACCAGTTTTTATGTTTTTTTGATAATTTAGGAGAGTTGACCGGATGGAACGGCGCCTGTTGGATGAATATTACAAAATGTTTATGGAAGCAGATTCATTTTACTATTCGACGGGATATGACATATTTAACTCGCTTCAACGGCAAATGGTAGTTCCAGAAGGGACGGGAAATGAAAATGGGGGGAAATCTGAGAATAGCGAAGGTGGAGGAGGAACAGCAACAACAAAACAAAATGATAAAAATCAAAATATTACTTTGGTGGAGGTGGAAACTTCCAGAAAAGATGATAACTTTGTTGTGAAAAAGGCAGATGAACGATTTTTCTGGAATCGACATATGCTATCAGATATCATGGATTCTCAGGTACTTATCAGGCACTTTATATTATTTATGGAAATTATTTAATTGATTGCGATATTGATATATTGTTTTAAATTATTTGTAGGAATGCCAATTACAAGTTTGGGCTATCGCTATAATGCAAGGCAGCATTCAACATCAAACGTGTCAACTGGACCCAGCTTCTGCAAGGGTTACCCAGAACGACTCAGAAGTAATTATTATTAATTATTACTTTAATTATTCATTGAAATAGCATGCTGATTACATAAGAATACAGTTGTAACGATATCGTTTAACGTTCTATTTAGGAACCTGCAAATCTAGATTTAGTGCTGATTTCAAGACGAAGTAGGTACCGTGCAGGAACCAGGTATTTAAAGCGAGGTGTCGATGAGGACGGAAAGGTTGCCAATTATGTTGAAACCGAGCAAATAATGATATTCAGAGGACATATGATCTCCTTTGTCCAAACTCGAGGTTCTGTTCCAGTATTTTGGAGTCAACCTGGATACAAATATAGACCTCCAATTCGTTTAGATAAAAGTAAGTAAAAGTTTTTTCGTAATTTTAAATGCAAATCAGTGCGAAATCAGTTTCTTTAAATAATTTTTTGGTTGATAGCTGTGGAGGAAGGCTTCCCATTCTTTGAAAAACATATGGACGAAGAACTGAAATTTTATAAGGTTGTAACGGCTGTCAACTTGGTTGAACGGAATGGAAAGGAGAGGATTTTGGAGGAATCTTATAGAAAATGTGTTTTGACTTATGATTCTGAGAATATATCTTATATTACGTTTGACTTTCACGATAAGTGGTAAGTACCATCAGATAAGCAATTGAAGCAGTTAAATTAAAATTCAAAATTAACCAAACACAAAATATTATTACGTTTAGCCGTGGACTGAAATTTGATAACGTCAAGCTATTAACGGAAAGAGTTTCTGAAATCGTGAAGAACATGGGATATTGCTGGGTGGACTCGTTTGGAGTGGTTATGCAGCAAACTGGAGTATTCCGAGTAAATTGTGTTGATTGTTTAGATAGAACCAATGTAGTTCAGGTAATCATATAAAACCAAAATAAATGCAAAATGGTTAATGATTTAGATAAGAATCAAACAAATTTAATTTAAAGTACTTAAAATAACTTTATTTTTTGCAGAGTTTTCTTGCCAAAGACGTCCTTAGTAATCAGTTAAGCAAAGTTGGCCTTCTTATGCCGGAAATCGGACTTTGTGAAACAGTGCGAAAAAAGTTTCTTGAAATGTGGGCAAATAATGGGGATATAATTAGTAAACAGTATGCTGGCACAAATGCACTAAAGGTAAAAGGAAAAACTAATTAAATTAATTGATAATCTGAGATACCTTATGAAATTGGTAATGAATCTTGTGTGAACCAACTTATATTTTTTTGAATTTTTAGGGGGATTTCACTAGAACTGGGGAACGAAGATTTGCTGGGGTAATGCGAGACGGAATGAATTCTGCGAATCGGTAATGCTTTTTAATGGTGATTAATTGACTATAATTTAATTTGGAAAGTAGGAAATACATTATATTGTTTCCATTGCAGGTATCTGAATAATCGTTTGAAAGATGGGACGAGACAAGCCTGTATTGATTTGGTGTTAGGTATTGAGAATACGGATTGGAGGTTAATATCAAAAGATTAGTTAGTTAATTGGATATTCAATTATCTTTTCTTTGTTTGTAGGAGTAAGAAGCAGTATCAGTGAGGAGGAGTTGACACTTGACACAAAGGACGCTGTCGAAGAGAAAGAGATTACTACCGACTTGATAATGCAAATGATTGAAGATGTGAAGCACACTGTTGTACCAGTACAAAGTGTTGTGGTTGGATCATGGGGTCTTGTTAACGCAAAGTAAATGATCATTTTAATGACAATAATTAAAACATACTCAATTAATTAGTTTAGAATAGTAAAAAAAAAATACCTAATGCAATTGTTTGACTTCAGAACCAATGAAGCTGGATCTGTTGAAATTGATACCGTGTTGGTGCTGACAGAACATGAATGCTTTATTGCGATGTAAGCCAAGTTAATTATTAAGAGAAATTACTTTAATTGTTTTGTTAAGTATCAAAAGTTGGTAGTAGCAAGCGCCTGCAAAATATAGTGTTTCTGGCTGGAAATCTGGATAAAGAGCTCGTGAGGCCCTCGTAGTATTTATGGTTTTTTTATTTAAAAATTAATAATTTTGCACAGATATGACTGCAGTTTGGACTCGATTGCCAGCTCGACCAGAGTAAATCTAAGTTGGTTGACATCTTTGGAGATCTTAAGTGAACCTGTAGCTCAACATAATGTTAGCAGCATGTGGGGTCTATTTCAAGGATCATCTGCCAACAGTGCTAACTCTCAAGCATATGTGCCGTCCTTGAAATTGCATTTCGTCGCTGAGGATGAAACTCAAGATTTTTTTCATTTTAGATCTTCCCATCTTCGATTCTTCAATAATTGCTTGACTCAAATCACTCATCCCGATGAAATGATGGGTAAAAAAACGGACAATTTTAAAAAGCCCTTTCTTCAAGTACATTATATAAAATAACAGAAATAGTAACGGCCATACTTATTTTTTTAAATAACAGAGGCATTGAAAATGCTGGCAGAAACATTAAGAGCCGCCGTTTTAGCCAACTGTCAAAAAGTGATTCCAGTGACGCAAGGAATTGCAGCAAATAACAAAAGCAGTCAGCGCACCACTACTGGAATAAATGCTTGGATTCCTCGTTGGAACAGTCCTGCTGTGCCACCACCACTAGCGCCTGAACAAACTGGCACAGAACCTATTAGTCGAAGTTCGTTCATAAAAAATTACTGACAATTAAAAATGGTTTTAAAAGATGATCTAATCGAATTTAATTAACTTGTAGGATTTAATCCTGCGTCCATGCAACGATTTGCTCCAAGCTTCCTAAAGAAAAAACGGAACACTGCTCAACCCTCAGACGAGGTTAATTATTATTAATTTTCCAAAAAGCATGAATTTTAAATTTAAATGTAAACCCTTTTAGAATTTTAGAATTTACACCTTATTTTTTACCACTAATTTGACATTAAAATTTTTTGTATATCAAATAATGTAGGAAGTTGGAATTAAGCCTTCAGTAGAACATAGCCAAGATGTGCCACTCCCCCAATCACTCAAGATCCCCATAACACTGTATAGCTCCACCTCCGACTCTTCTAGTGTAAACCCTGTAGTAATTCACCAGCCCCGTACACCCATGGAAACGACAGGCTCCACAATGCCGGAACAACATTTTGACCTGTTTATCCCAAGTTGTGGAATAGTATCCCTGCCAACTCGTCCACCCCAACATCAACCACTATTACTAGTTGGTCATCATCTAGTTCCAGATTTTTTGGGTAGTAGTCACAGCAACAAAGCTAGTCCTGGAGGAGGACTATCGCCAATAACGCCAATAATGGATCCTGCAACTAGTCAAGACGTTACTCCGACATCCAGCTCCGAAACAAACAATTCCTTACGGTTACACATTCCTGGGGATTTGTTGACTCGTCACAGACACTCTCTACCAACCAATAGTTTAAGTATTATCAGTAGTCCCTCAAAGTCAACGGGGAGGTCGACAACGCCGGAAATCAAAATTACTGAGGAGCCTGCTCAGATAACAGCGCATCTTTCAACTTTGACAGGTTCGTTGAGTGTGAGTAATCAAAAAAGGATGAGTCGCTCTTCAGAGGATGTTAATAAGGTTGCAACGGCTTCTTCGGCGAGTGTGAAAATGTTTAATGCCGCGTTTATCAATAAGGTGCCGGTATCATTGAAAAATAAATTAGTTCCTACTCAAATGCCTCAGGATAGTCGGTCTACCTCTGACCAGGATATATT
>JAQFYG010001235.1:0-20185 GCA_034694325.1 Entomobrya corticalis
CCATGCCAGAAAATTGGGAAAGGCTTGACGTGAATTATGAAAATGTCAACAGAGTTCCATAATATATACCTACACTACTTCTTCCCATGCATACCTATAACGTCTCTGAGACAAAACAAAATACTTGAAAGAGTGACATTTTTTCATTCCATTCGTCTCCTACTTCTCGACTACATGCATTTAGAGTCAACGGATAGAAAAACAGGAAAAAATATGCACACCACTTTGCTGAAAAATTCTTTTTGTTTCTCTCAACCTCTTATACCACCCTTTTAGAATGAATGTTGTATGCAAAGTCTAATTGCATAACATAATATTGATGACGAACGGAATGCATCTGACTGACGAAATGGAATAATGGAATGCATTCTTCTTAAAATATTTGGCAGAGTACTCCCCTTCCTTTAATATTTTTTGTTTTACATGTACCTAGATGGAAATGCATTTATGCCTTGCATTTTACAGATGATCTCATCCTTCTGTGCAAAATTTTTGTTTAAAAGATTAATTTAATCATCATGAGAAAAAATTTAGCTATTTGCAATAGATTGAAGAAAATTAATCCATTTTTATGAGCTTAATCCAAACAGAAAAAGCAATAAAGGACTCCATTTCCAATGTGGGAATAGATGTTTCTCATGGAATATTGGAGTAGTACTCAAGTTAATATTATTTTCGGAGGACAATACACAAAGTACACATTTGTTCCTCTCACTCTCACTCAATATGCATGCCAATACCATTCTCATTTCCCAAAGGATGTGGTGGTGGTGTTGTAGCGTAATATGTAACTGTGATGATGAGGGTTCCCTGCTGAACCGAGAGAGATGAGAAACAGCAACACGCCATGATGATCATCACCAGAAAAATTGACTTTGACTATAAGGTTATAAGTTTGTAACATTATTATAAGCAGAAGCAGAGCTTATACAAATAAATATAGGTACATTGTAGACAGGAGTGACATGGAACTATGGAAGTGGTGTAAGTTATCGTTTTTTTTGTAATATTTTTTCTTGTTCCGTGTGCATACTGTAATATGACACATGGTTTACTCAAGTATGTTTATAAAAAATTGTACCTCCATCTTAAGCACACATTTCACAGTGGCATATCTCTGTAAAGTCTCGGGTGATGGGGTTCATCACATCACACAGCAGCAGAGCAACAGAAGATGCTTTTGCTCGCTTGATAGATTTCATTTGGATCAACTGGTTTCCAGTGATCACTGAGGAACCCAACAGAATACTTATAAGATGTGATGCGATGTGAGTAAGGCAATAGAGGAGAGAAGGTCTCTTACAAAAAGGAAGCAGAAACATGACTTTTTCTTTTGTACTGTTGAAGATGGTACGGTTTCGGTGTTGATGATGATGATTATGGTGACTAGACAGAAGATATAGAGAGGGATGATGATGGTTGGGTTGGATCATGTTTCTCTTCTCCCCTTGGCTTCACTCTCACTCCTTTCTTCATCACACCCGGCTTGACTTGCACACAGGAATTGACATTGACGGATACAAATAGGCTTTAAATATTTTGGTGACCGAAATGGGCAGTAAAACAAAGTGTCATCAACTCTTCACTTGTGAGAAATTACTTTTTTTGGGTTGTTGATCAGAGTTTTCAGACTTGGACGTGAGCACCGAAAGCAGATCGCATTTACATTATTTTGTTGGAGGGAATCAACAAATTTAATATTTATATGTGTGGCTTAGCCTTTCACTTTTCACACCATGTAGGTATATATATATTTTTGGGACAGTAATTTTTTTTTGCAAAAAATGTGCTAGTGGCAATGATGAGCACGTTTGTAATACAACTTGTCTGGTAGTCCAGTGCAAATTAACAAGTTCCACTTTTGACTCCCTCCAGACCAAACTATCCCAGAACAGAGCGATCATGCTACATACCAACCAAAAAACCACCAACCATTCTCGTTGTTCGTTTGTTCTTCTCTCATTCTTTTTCTAGCAAAGCGCCATTTGCAGAAGTAGACCGAGCAAGTACCCAAAGGGATTCCTCTACTATCTTTATTCTGTAGTCAGATGTACAATTCCAGAATCTCTTAATATCTTTCTTCTCTTTTTTTAGACCCTTTTTGGCTTTTCACTTGCCCTACCAAAGTCTCCACAATTTAGGATTTGCGTCATCCAGTGACTAATGGCAATGCACCATAAAGACCAAGCCTTTTCCCAACACCACTCGACCATCACCACAGAAAATGTGAACTTTTGGCTTTGGGCTTTTATGAGTGGATGAAAGTGTATAGCAGAGGGTCTTATAAAAACTTAAGTAGATATGCATTTATCTGGTGAAATATGCAGGATAATAATTATTTTTATACTCCACACAACAATAACAATACCCTTTTGACTTGAATTTCAAAGCTTTCTGGTCATTCTAATAGTTGGACAAAGACAGGGAAACTTGTAGCAAGTTAACATCTCTGAATTTAACCCTGAATAATAAATATATTTGGTATTTACATTGGGGAAAATTTTATTCAAGCCTTTTCTTTTGACCTTTCTTTATTCTCTTCACCTCATCTGTTAAGTGGCTTACTTTTTGAGCTGCCAACAGAAGAAAAGTACCGTTTTATATTATTTTATTTCATGTGTATTCTCACTGCTTATTATGAAAATTATTTTCATTATGTATTTTAACCCCTGCTACGCCTTTATTAGTTTATTTAAGAACTCCTGCCACGATTATAAATAAAGAAGCTGAGCTACTTCTCTTAGAGTTCTTTGCTTTCTTGGTAAACTATTTAAACACAAGTAAATGGATTTTCCCGCTGCTTAAAATAAAGTTGAAATTTTTTGATAAAAACAGAAAAGCATAAGGATCCAATTTTTATAATGATTTTCCCCAAGTGGATATTCACCTCATTAAAATAGTTGTACATGAAAAGTAACTGGAGATAAATCTACTATTTCATTCTAATTTACTCTCACGGCAATGATGACGATGACGACTACGGATAATGTGTCCTGTGAATTTTGTAATTTGAACACGTTTTCTTTTTCGTGTGTTGTTTTGGTGTTGAGGATATATGAGAAACAGAAACAACAGATACACCGAAAAGCACAGACAGCTTCGGAAATAACTGACTGAGATTTGTTTTTTTTTTCCTTGTCGTTTAATTCCGTGATAAAATACTACCCGATACCACACAAACGTCATCATGTCACTTCCAAGCTGGTAAAGTGTGCGTGTTTCTCTAGATTATCGCATACATGTGCGTACCTATCTATACCCATGCATGCATTTATACAAATTCTCTTGTGTCCACCTTCCTTCAACAGAAGCCATTCTGGCTGGGTATGAAAATCTCATGAAATTTGAGAATGGAAAACTTACAATTTCATTGGAATGGTGATATTACATTGCATTGCTGCTTGTTAGTGGAATGGCGTTGCATTGTCGCATGGCTTGTTCTGTTTTTGAGTGTGTGTGGGGTAGCGTCAAAGATGCATTTTTTTTACATGCCGCCAGTTTTTTAGAGATATTCCATTCGAGTCATTTATTAAGAGTTTATTAGAAGAACTATTTTTCCAGATTTCTCATTGTTTGAGGCAGTTTCCTCCTTACTCATGTTTCATCGACTTTTTAATGCCCACATTTTGCTGTTAAGTGTTACAACTTACGTGATGCAATAATATGCAATAGATTTAAAAGAGTGAGCCGCAAGCTAAATTTTAAATTTTTTGAAGAGAAATCATGAAAAAATATAACAACATTCGAAACAATTTTCAAACAGTCCAGCAAACTGCAACCGTGTAATGTGCATTCCTTTACAAATGTAGCACAACGACATGATGTGAAAAAGCATGAGCAAGAGTGAATTTCAGGTATGCAGAAATGGAGACGAGCTTAGAATTTTTGGAGCATTAGATAAAAATAATGTGACTTGATGATGATCAAACGAGTCAAAAGACAGACGGATTTTTTATATATATTTTTTAAGAATGAACGTTACGATACAAAAAAACGATTTGGTAGTGGTGGTGGTGGTGGTAGTTTTTTGGCTGGTATCATCTGCTCTGCTGCTTCTGCCGAGTCGTCATCATCATCTTGAGCCAAGCTCTATTTACGTCTACTACTACTAATAAGTTAAGTACACACGTTAAAAAGTCCCTTTTACGTAACAGCTAATAACTCTTGTAGGATTATGCTAAGCTCCTACAGAGCTGATGTGTCAAACAACTTTAGCTCCCAACGGTTTTTTAAGGATAAAAACCCGTCCCATTTTTCTTCTCATTCATATAATGTGCCACTCACTCGGAGAATTTTTTTCCCTTTTACTACTTACTCCAAGCTCTCTTTTGCTTGACGGATGGTGTCCCTTAACATTTGTGCTCGAATACTCACGCAAATCCCGTACTTATTTTTATACTCGTATAATAATATATTCTTTATATTTTAACGTTTCCAGTGTTTTTATCTAGAAAATACAGTCGTCCTTATGGTTAAGAACTTTCCTATATTATTATAAGCTTATGCAAGAGCACATGCAGCTCACTCCTTTTAAAATCATCCAAAATATTTTTTTCTAGAGTTTGTTAATGTTCTAGCCAAGTATCTCGTTCATAAAGACTCTGAAAAAAAGTTTATGTTTTGGATTATAGGGAATTAGTCTGTTTGTAGATGTAAATTCTTACAACGAAAAATATTGTCGTAATTTGTACTCGTGGTGCTTATCCACAGTAAATCCTTTGGCTTGTTGGCCTTTCTAGGGGGTTTCATCATACATCATATTAGTTGATGAGTAAAGAAAAAATGTAGAGGAGACGGAAAGACATATAGTTTGACGAAATTACAATCGGGGAATACAAAATCATGATACGAGTATAAACGTTTTCATCATAGTTTATTTGCGATTTCGGTGCTTGCAGATAAAATTTTGAAATTTTGTACTGGCGCTCATACCTTCCAGATTGTGGACCAGTATTTGCTGAATCAAAGGATGATGACGCAGACAGATCAGAATCCGGGATGTCACCCGACTCCATTCCGAGTGCATTACTGCAGCCGGCTATATGTTCCAGAATTATGACACGTCATCATTATCACGATTTAATGACCGTCCATCATTAAAGTAAATCCGTTATTCAACAAAAACCGCGGAGGTTGTAGATGACGTTTTTGTTGAGTAGACAGAGAAGGGTCGGAATTTTGACGGAAAGAAGGAAACATGAAAATATAAATAAACACTTTTTAAAACAAGAGCTTCACATTTCAAAAATCAAAT
Organism: Entomobrya corticalis; assembly: GCA_034694325.1. Lineage (NCBI taxonomy): Eukaryota > Metazoa > Arthropoda > Collembola > Entomobryomorpha > Entomobryidae > Entomobrya > Entomobrya corticalis. The sequence continues at coordinate 5,255 of JAQFYG010001235.1, forward strand.
TTCATATTGTTGTGGCATATGCCTTTCAGTCTTTAAATAATAATTATATGTTACACAACGTGCTAGAGAGTAAAGTCCCACGAACATTTCAAAAGATCAGGTCAATATAAAAAAAAGATGTATAAATATCGTCATCATCACGTCAACCGAATTTCCTAAAAGCCACAAGTCTATTATGATGGTATACAATAATACAATGTAGCAATTACGATAGTTGGTGCCAGCGTGTGCATTGTACTTGTGGGCTGCTGCGTAAGAAAAAGGAAAACCTATGCCTACACTCAAAAGAAGAAAATAATGTACTCTATGAAATATGAAGAAAACTGAACTCTTTTCACTTCCCTCTCATTAAATTCATGCATCCACGCTTCTCCTTCATCCACCCACATGACATTTTGTGTAAGGAAACCATTAATTTCTTTAAAGTAAAAGGGAGGCAGGGAGAAAAACAACGCATCCAGCATAGCACTCGCTCCAGATTTGACTTTGACAGCAACCCAGTCAGTTAGAAAAAAGGAAGAAAAATAATAATATAAAACACACAATGCATCTGCTTTTATTCGTCAATTGTATTGATAACTATGTGCTAGCTGTTGCGTAAGTATGCATTACAATGGGATTATTTACAGCAAAACTAAATGACAAACTTTAAGATTTTTTTTGGGAAACCCTTTTGACTGGACCTCAATAACTCAAAAAGACAGAAAACAAACATGATATATATTTTAAGTCAAGTACGTTGCTCGTGAACCTTGGACTCCCCAACACGTTTTGCTTGTTTCTTGTAATACTGCTAGTGTGAAAGACAATAAGCAATGAAAAGTGACTTACATGTGTCAAGAGCTGGAACACAGGAAAAGCATAGGGAGACAATGAGAATTGTAGAAAGGAATTGTTTTGAATGGTGGCTTGACGGAGACGTTGATTTACAGAACGAAGACATGACAATTGTGGCTATGTACACCAACTGTGCAGATGATAAAATCAGGAGAGCAGGCTGTAGTAACAACTGCTACTTCCACAATTACGCCTGCCGTATGTGTGCAAATCACTGCTTTTTCATAATCTTTATTTTTGGTATATGCAGATCACCTCCTAACTCCTCTCTTCATATATGATATAGGTAATCATGAAGTAAAACTATTGTGATTCTTGCACTGATTTTCTTCCTTATTTCCTGTCAAATAACTTATTCCTTCTTCTTCTTCTTGGTCGAAAACGATTAACAGCCTGTCAACGGGAGGTGAAAACCTCAGTAGGAAATTCAACTGTTGAAAACATTCAAATGGAAATTCTCGTGGTTTCCTGATAAAACACACACTGAGGAACTGAAGCACTCTCACAAGATTTTCCAGAATGATGAAAATTTTGATTACTAAAACTTTACTTGGAAAAGCAAATGTCCATTGTTTCTTGAGAAGAGAGGAGAAACACACATCAAAAGTTTCCAATGACCGTGACCACCATCATCATGATAGTTTTACTAAAGGGGAAAAACATCACTCACTATCAAAGCAATTTTCACATTGTAACTTTCAAAAGATGGACCACAGTGGATTTCACTTGGAAATAAGTTTATCTGGAATATTATTAGTTTCTGGTTTTCCTTTCTCTCTCTATCTTGACATGTGTGAGTTCATTTACCCTCTTGTTTGGCTATACAGTTTCTTAAAGAAAATATACATTTCATTTTGGTGGATTTTCCAGGCGATAATTAAACTGCTTCTTCTTCTGCTGGAGAATGGTTGATGGTGGATTCCTTAATATTTCTTCTGAGTATTAGCACCATCACACTTCACATATAGTCATCTGTGTATAAAGAGAAAATACAAGAATAAAATTAGACTCCGACTCTCATGTGCTCATACTTTAATTCTTATTATTAGAAACGCTATATTTATATATACGCCCGCTTGTTATCACTTTCAAATTAAGCGAGTTGTTCTATTGTCGTACAACTTGTTTACACCCTCATTTCCGGCTTACTTTCACTTGCAAAGATTTTATTAGGAGAATCAAGTTGGATGCATGGGAAAAGTAGAGAGAAAATATATATACATATATATAAACTCATAACGATACTCGTAATATGCATAATATCATATCATACAACACAATCAAATTTTCCTTAAGCACACAAACTTTTCTGTCTCAAGTAAACTATCATCGTTTGTCCAAGAAAAAAACTTTTTTTCTCTCTATAATATTTCGCCTTCATTTTCCCTGGAATACCTCCATGGTGTGTGCTAAAACGTAAACTATTCCTTGTGCTGTAGGCTGTAGGCAAGCACTTTCATTCAACGTGCTTTTCTCATAAAGCTCAAGTTGGTCTTGAGAAAATAATAATAAAAAATTCTTTTTCCTTTCCCCATTTTGTGTATTAGTGGAGGAGTCAGAGTCAGCAGACGCAGAGGAAAAGTTGGATGTTAAGAATGGTAATAATTACAGAGTTCAACTGTTTTATTATGGGAGAGGGTAGAAAAAGGAGTATTATTCTAACGCAGCAACACGTCCAATTTTATCTACATAGATATTATACTAGATATTATCGTAATTTTCACAACTTCCCAATGTGCTAGGCTAGATGCAATGGGTCTTTTCTCTCAGTGGCTTTCCCCGCTCAACCCTTCTCTTCTCGCCAAATATTTTATCAAGTTTATGAAAGTTTGCATTACATATTGTTTCCAATTTCTCTAACAGCAGCTCTTCCATACAAAACGAAAAGAGATCAAACGCTGTATATATCCAATATAATTCCTTAAATTGCCATAACTTTTGTATTTTTGCTTATTATTATATAAGCTTTTATATGGAGGAACATTGCATAACGGTCTGGTTTCGTCTCTCAAAATAATAATATCTTTTTGTGTTGGTTCCTTTCACTCACATTCAGCAGTTTTTGAGTTGCGTTATATTATTATTATGATTGCACATTGTTTTCATGTTCTACTTGTATACGCACTGGAGGAACAAGGAAGAAAGCAGCAAACTCAAGCTGCTATATATACTGTTACGGTTCGTATCGCATGACCACCTTGAAAGCAATTTGAGACTGTAAACGAGTCCATGTATTATTCACGGTTCAGTTGAAAAAGCAGAGCTTTCATGGCACAAATTCTCTGAAATGATTTTGTCTGAGCAGGAGATAAAGAATGCAAATGCTAATAATCTAGCTAGTTATTCTGCTATATTAGCTACGTTAACAATGAATCCCCAAAACGCCACTACTCCTACTACATATTGTAGATTCTCTCACTTTTCCAGTATAACATTTTGTAATAATAGCATTCTTTATATTTTTCTATTTCTACTTGCTACATTTCAACTTTTTCCCTATTTTCATAAAAAACACAAGGTAAATATGCGTGTATTATATGAAATGCTGGAAAAAGCTGACTAGCTGCATCATGGGAGTAAAGAATAATAGAAAAAAGTACGCGTTCGCACTAAATGTAAAATAGAACATTCGGATGGGTGCTTATGCTTATATTCTCATTCTTTCTAGATGTAGCACATAGCAAAAGCTTGCCAAAGCGGTTTTGCGTAGGTGTACTTTTGTTTGTTACATAGTTTGGTACTTGGTACTTTTCAACTTTAAAAAAGAAGACTATTTTCAAGCAATGTTCACTGTTGAAGAATGTACCGGTAGCTGAAAGGATAAATGTACTAAAAAGATATCATTCCATTGTGAGCCACGAGGGAGCATAAACACATTTTTTCCATTCTACAACTTCCTGGAGCAAAAAAAAATTTAATCCAGTGATTCATTCAGAATCGCAAACATAACCAGTTCAACTAGTTTAACTTGTAATACGATATGATATGCTGGGAGCTATAAGCGACTCGAAATTTTTTATAGTTTATTTCAAAATAAAAATTATATACTTAATTATGATTATGCGTCGAATGAATGTAGAACGACCTGGTTCTTTACTGTGAAGCAGCTTTTTATTTTTCAAAACCAACAGTATGAGAACCGCAGGGATATACCTATACAAAGTGCTTTGCTTCTTCATAAAGTAAACACGTGTATATTTGAACCATTTTATTTCCTTTTCCAGCAATGCCAATTTTCACTTTTGGTATTTGGAATGCTAGAAAATATGGATGTAGTAGATGAGATTGGAGAATGTTGTTTGAAAAAGCAGAGAGGAATGATAGGGTATCAACTATAAAGCTTGTGTGTGTGTGCACCATCTTTAAACCACAACACACGGGCCACAAAGTTGATTCATTAGCATGAGTAATTTATTACTTTGTTCGTATAGTGTCGTGTCGTATAAGATGATATTCGAGTAGGTATGTCAGGAATGAGAAAATCGGATTCCTTCCCATTAAATAAATACGCGGTAAATGATAGCTTTCCAGGCAGTTGAGATTGAAAACTATTTTGAAACTTTACGACGTCAGCTGAAAATGTTACAATATTCCGACTGGTGCTTAGATAACAGATTTATCGTAGGCTGTATAGACTCTACTAATGACAATAGCAATTTTTACAGCATTTTAAATTAATATAGCTTTTATACGATGCAATCAGACTTTGAAATTATTTTTTTGTGAGAAATAAAATTCACTTATCAAGCACCTTATCATGAAAATTGTATAACAATGAGCTTCCATTTATCCATTCATCATGTAGGTATATATGTTTGGTACAAGTGGCCCTGCTGTTTAAAAAGGCCGTTAAATCTCACCCAAGCTAGGAATCTAGGAAACGCACTTGGCAAAGATGGGACCATACAATACCAGCAGGTCTGAAAGACACATCTGCAAAAAATTTCTCTCCGTGAACGAATAAAATATAAATCCTTCGCCAGCTGGGACTTTATCCCTATTTATATGAGTCACATCCTCATCCACATCGGTAGTGAACATCTACCGAAATAGAACGGGATTCTGCTCAATTACATATGTTTGTAGGTATATCTGACTGGACAGAACAGAACCTACAAAAGTCTAAAGGCAAAATAATAAATAGAAAATCCTATTTTTTAACTCGTTTTCTTTGCCATTTACCAGTAGCATACACCAGGAACCAGGACACTACTTGACTATTTGACTATTATACTTGTTCTGTTTTTTTCATAGTTTTTTTATCTTTTCTCTCCATGCTTGTTATATACAAACTTATTGTATCACCAAACTCCTTCCTCTTCTATAGAAGATTCCAGCCCACTGGCCGGATTTTCATGTCGTTCAACTGAGACCAGGCAGGGAAGCAAGCTCACACTTTTTTGTTTGAGGCAGTACAAGGAATAGTGTGTAAAGTGTAAAAAGTGATGAGAGTAACAAACACAAAAAAAAGTTTCAATGTTCAACCAAGAATCCGAGCTAGTTTTTTTTCACAAAGTGTAAAATATACTGACAGAAAAAGACAGCAAGACGGACAGTCAACGGATGGAATAAATATATTACAACGAAACGAAAGAAAGAAAAACGTGTGCCACTGTGTGGTATCTCTTCATTCAGGAAAAAGATTTTTTTCTTCCTTCTTCGTATTTTCTAGTCGGATGATGAGAATGAAAAGATTCATCCTTAAATTCTCTTTCGAACGTAGAGAATGATACAAACAAGGAAAAAGAATTTATTTATCAGTTCCAAATGAAGTAGTAAATCTTTGAATGTCTTGGAATTTTTTTTTGGATCTCTCACTTTTTCTTGTTGGATGATTCAGATGTTATGTTAGTGTATACGCTGTTTGTTACGTCTCGTGGCTTTTTACAGATATTTTTTCTTCTATTTTATTTCATTCATTCCTTTCATGAAAGAAAACATGGAAAAATCGAATGTGTTTATGCAGAGATGAGATAGGATCACTTTTTACTTTGCTAAAACGCTATTTGACGCAAGGGACTGTTTTCTTTTTGAAAAAGACGGTATGAAATGAAAAGGTTTTTTTTCATTGGTATTTTTTCGTGTGGTAATATCAAGATCTGATATGCGTCTAGTGCGTAATAACAGAAAACTAAATGTAGTCGTTTTGCTTGTTTAGAATATGCGAGTGTAGCAAACAATGTGGAAATGTAGAACGGGACTCGGGATCCTTGGGATTATCAAAAGAATTCCACTCTGATTGCGGTGAATTAAGTGCGTACAGACGTTGACAAAGCGGTGATGGTGAGGGGAAAAGAAATGGAAAATAAAAAGAAAGTGGTTGTATGTTGTGAGTTATAAGCACAAACACATGATATCTTCAACAACAAGCATCTTATACTATTTAGTCTGATCTAGAAAAAGTGGCATGACAAGTCTCTACTATACTGTTTAACAATGAAGGAAATTGTGAGAAGGGGTTGATTTAAGTTGCTTCTTGTTTCCGAGAGAAAAAAAAACGAAAAACGTGACTGAGCCAACCAACTTTGTCATCATTGCGTATGTAGTATTCCTAGTGCCTAGACTGTTTTACAAAAAGATGCTCCAGTTGAGTGATTCTGATTGCAAATTGCATTAAGACAGCTTTACGTGAGACTGGGAAGAAGAAGAAATGGGAAAGAAAATGTACACAAACATAATAATATATATATATGGTTGGTGGTGAGAGTGAGAATGAATGAATGAAAGTGTGAAAACCTGAGAGAGTTTGGATGGATGATTTTCAGATATGCATAAAGAGAAAGGTGTTTTCTTGTTTAAATTTTGAAACTCGAGCTTATATTTCTCTTGTTATCATTAGAATTCATTTAAAAAGTTCCCTAAAGAAAATTTCCATTTATTTGTCAGAATCAAAATTACTAATTACATGCACCTCATTCAACCATTAGGAGACGAGACGACGTTTCTGCTTTTCCCAGGTTGCGTTCTGGAGAAGCACAAGAAATTATAATTCATAAATATTACGCACAGTGGCTTTAATATTGTGCATTGTGCACTACCTTCTCATGTAATGAATGCATGGATGCAGTTGAAGAAATTTTAGACTCTCTTGAGAAACGTCAATAGAGAGAATTACTTTTTGTTACTTTCTCTCTTTTTCCTTTTTTGTCCGGGTTTGTGCAAGTGTGACGGGATGAGGGGAGGTTTGAACTTGAGTATGAACATGCTAACGATAAAGAGTAGTGCACAATAACGCTATCCACATTATTTTGTATTTCTTGTAAGTCGCTACTGTTTCTGTATAGCCTTACTTTCTCTCTTTTCCAAAGAAAGTGGAGAAAAGATGAGGTTATAATATAGAAAGAAGAAAAAGTTTTTGGTTGAGTTGATTTTTTCTTTTTCTTTTGGTTCCAGAGAGTCATATAAATGTCGTATCTGATCAAAGAATTGTATTGACAAAGAGGTAGGTAATATAACCACAAGTCCTGTCAAGTCAATTCAAGATTCAAGAAGAAGGAATGAACGTCTCCCATTTGTATACTTGCTTGCATTCATGCTTCAGTCTTCTTGAGTGTTATCGTAAAGACCAAATATTTTTTTGAGTTGCAGGGTTGATAGCACGTTCACTTTTTTTATTCTGTTAAGAAGTGCAAGTGCATAGCTTAATATATAACTTTTCTCTCTTATATTTTTCTTGGTTGTTGGCTTGAAAGATTTTCCGGGTAAGTTTCTATATGTTTCTCTTCTTTTTTTCAAACTGTGAGTACAGTGAAGAAAGAGTAGTGAGTAGTGGCATAATGCGTTTCTCTATCCCTATTTTGTGCGATAGAGAATGAGTGAGTGCTTTTCTCGTTTGAGGGGAGAAAATGTGAAGGTAATAGTCTCATCAATGTTGCCAACTGTTTTTAATGTAATGTGCAGCTGAGTGGTTTTACCACGAAAAATGTAACCTTATAAATTATATATAAAATAGTGTTCTTTTAAGCTTGTGTCAGTATATCAGCTCATAAGATAAAATAATTCCACTAAAGTAAAAAGTAAAGGTAACACAAACACCATATTATCAAGTAGTATTCAACAAAGGTAACAAAGTCCAGTGGCTTTTTAAGAATTTTTAATTCTTTTCTTCCACTTCAGTGAATATTTTCCGATAAAAAACTTAATATGTTTTTAACGGACTAAAAATATTCTTATTTTGCTGTAATTTCAAACATTTGGGCTTAAGCAGTACTAAAGTTTAATAGCCGTCAAGGCAGTCATATGTATTTTTTTCTAAAGTTCTTTATAAAAAGCAAAATCATCTTTAATTTAGAGTAGATAAGGTTCCCTTCTACCTTAATTTATAGAACATGTCATGCATGGCTTGTTGCTGAATAATAAAATGTTAAGAGATTTTCTTTCTTAAAAAATATACAATAAAACGATATGATTTTCTTTTTATGGTAGCAACGCCTTTCTCTCCATCATTTTATTTTTTTCTTATGGGGAAATACGTAATAATAATATATCAATTTACCTTGCACGAACTAAGATCAGCATACCTAAATATAAACGTCTATTTTATGATTTATCTGGGTAGTGAGAAGGTTGTAACTGTAACTGCAAGTATTTCATCATAACCACTGGACGTGGACAGGGTTATATATACCTACTACTATATATTCATATTTTACGCATGTCTCCAATCAACAGAAAAATATTGATCTTTTCATTTCTCCGTCGTGAATAGCATTGTTATTTAGCATAAGTCTAAAACCTTGATGGAACACAAGAGCTTTTTATAAATAGATTGTAGGCATGCAAGAAAAAAATCCGTTGTAATGAATTTTCATGCACGGGAAATTTAACACGCGATCGGAATAATATACTTACTTGAAAAGAAAATTTTGAGATAAAAATAATATGCGTTGTAAGTATATCGCATACTTAAGGGTTTTCACTAGGAAGAAAATGTACATAAATTTTACAAAAAAAAGTCAGATATTATATAATATTCACATAAATTAGGCAATGGCCCTAATAACTGAAAAGAAGATGTAGACGCCCAAAGCTATATTACCGTTTTTAATTTAGCAAAAGGAAGTCACATACTTGAAAATGAGCAAGGGTATGGTTTAAAGTAGAATCATTATATTTGCCAAAATATACAAATAACTTTTTGGAATAAGCTCTAGTTCTAGTTTTGGCACAATCCAATGAAAAAGGAGGGCAATCAAGTGAAAGTAGTAGTATCAGTAATTGGAAAGAAGATGAAAAAATGATGCACAATCACACTCCGTGTTGTGTTCTCCGTATCGATAGAATTCGTATATATTAACCCAAATTCATATACTTTCTAATGAAACATCAAACTCGTTTCTTTCTGAGCATTTCCTTTCGGTTGAAAATTTTTCCAGAAAATTAGAGTTTCCACTTTAGTTTTTCCAAATAATGAAAGTACGCTCAATATAATCTGGAAAGCCTATGAATAAGTAATATAAAAAGTGTGTTTACTTGGATCAAGGATTTGAGTAAATATTTGCTTTTTTTGGCTTCAATAAGCTCAAAATTGGCTTCAGAGCATCTCAACACAAAAGTTTATTCAGCATTCAAGTTTTATGCATCGAAACAGCATGTTATTTTGAATGAATACCTCCTACCTAGTAAATGGGACGCACAAAAAATTTGCAAACTATTCAAAATAATTATTTATGTATTTTCTGGTGTTTTTGTTACACCTAAGCTATTAGTGAAAAAAATACTTCGAATTGCATTTTGCCAGCCTCTAGTAAAAAAGGAAAGACAAGAAGAATATAAAAAATTTCTTACAGGGACGTATAGAATATTCTGGTGATTGAAACCTAACCGCAAAATACCCCCTAAACATCTTCCCGAGCAATAAGTATGTCTGCTATATAATAATATGCAAAAAAAGATACCGGCATCTTCTCAACTCAACCAACAACCCCAGGAAGATCATAAAACTAAGCACTCATAAATAAAACACGTCTCTTATTTTACGATTCCCCTTTCTCCCTCAAAATATTTCATACACACAGAGAAATTGTATGAATTACGTATCATTTGTCCTTACTACTATGCGATATGCGTTCTGTAATAAACCAAGTTTTGTAGAACAAACTGAAATTCTGAAATATAATATTTCATGACTGCATGTTGTACATGGGCATCTTTCTTGAAGCCCTCGAACGAAACATATATGCCCAGCTCTCATTTTATGATAAGCAATGCAAGTTTATTATGGCACCACCAAGAAAGGTGCATTTTATGTTTTTCTCCGCTTCTCACATGGATTCTTGGAGTTTTGGTGTACGTCAGACGATGTGTAATAATTTCCAGATCTATCATGCAACCGAGAAATGGGAGCCAAACGAGTGCACTGTCAAGCACTTATGAATGGCGAGTTTCTTGATGTGTGCTGGCACGAATGCATTTTTAAGGTAGCCATGTACAAAATAATGTAAAACCCAGCAGAAGGTTTTTCTTATTTGCGCTTATACAAAAGTTGAATATATTTTTATTTGTTTGACTCAACAACTTGCATGGACGCATTTCATTTTCTCTTTCCCCCTCGTATTCGTCTTCTTAAACTCAATCTTAAAAACTTGCATATAGGTATGTATATACACTCGCTTTTCCATTTCCCATTTACTGCTCACTCTAATTCTCATCTACTTTGTTTGAGGGGAAAACTTTTGAAAGAAAAAATATTATAAGCAAGAACAACAACGGCAATGCGTATAGCAGAGAACTCTGGGAAAATAATGGTGGCCTGCCTAGTTTTTATGCTGTTTATTATTACACAGCTCATTCCTCATAAGCATCAAGTGAGGTACGATATGGGCCAGTTACTTTCCAAGAATTTTGTGCAGAGGAGAAAATAATTTGAAAAGGTAAGCTCTATACTCTACAACCATATGAAATACAGAAAGTACAAACATTTTCACAAGAAAAAGCTGGGCTTTTCTGGTAATATTACTGTTATGAATACATTGATTGTTATTATTATTTCATATATATATTACCATATTATCATTATGATGGTGCGTAATACAAAAATTGGTTGGTGGAGAAGGAAAGTCAAGAGTATCATGCGTGTAGTAAAAAGTAAAGTCTGTTGGAAATATTTGTGCGTGTAAAAGGGCGAGTGTGTGTAGTAAAGTAAGGAATAAGAAGACGAGACCGCGAGGAGTCTGAGGCAAACTGGAGGAGAGTTGAATCACGAAGCGTGCTAGAAAAGAAGAAAATCTTGAAGAAGCACTCACACGAATGAATGAACGGATACACGCATGATGCCTTTCCAAGATTTTTTTTGGGAAGTTTTGAGAGAAACATTTATCAAAGGATATGATGAAGTATTACTACGAATCTTCATATAATATGGACATTTCATTATTATTATTATTATGATATAGCCTCTGCTCTACAGAGAGAGGGATGGACGATGGGTAGATGGAAACTTTAGTCAAAGTTAAAGTTAAACCAACTCGGCAAAAGAAATGCGTGTAGTAATAATGTAAATATGTAATTTTCGTCAAGTTAAAGTTAAAGGTACACTTATGTGATATTGTACATATTGCATTTTATAGGTATGTACGCATAAAAAATCCATTTGGTACAGATGCTTGTGTAAAAATGAACGCAGAAAAACACTACCAGAACTTTTCTGCTTTGATTCTGCTTGTATCAGACCAGACCAGGGAAAATGAGAAGGCTCTTGGGATGCAATATTTGTGCATTCTTTAGGTGGAGAATAAATATACAAAGATTTTGTAAAAGAAAAACAAAAGCATACCAAGTATCTTTTAGCGTTTTATATTTTCTTCTTCCTTTTTCTTGGGCAATATATGAGTTTTTTGGAAAGTGCCTTGTGGAAGTTGGAAGTGGAAGCTTTACTCATTCCCAGAGTGTTGCCATTTCCATTTCTTTGTGTAAACATTATTTTCATGAAAGAGTGAAAGTAGTAGTGAGCTCACTAATAATAATATTAATATCACTGTACAAAGTATTAAAGCTGTAGTCTGGAGCCTGGATATAAAGAAAATGGTATTTTAGTCGAGTTTCTCTCTCAGGAGATTATGCTGTTTCTTGCATATTATTACAGTAAAGACGAGAAAACACACGCTGGGCTGGCGACGTGAGAAATAAGTAAAAAAGTGAAAATAAAGAACTATCTCTTAAATAATTCGCACGTGCATGCATATCTAAAAGAAATTGCTCTAAAACATAAACTATAAACAATTGTAATAAGAAACAGAAGGTTGATGCCTTTAAAAAAATTTTAAATTAGCAAATTATGAAATACCTTGTTTTTGAGGAAAAGGAAAAAATCTTAAAGAAATATAAGCCTACAGGATATTAAATTATTATTATGATATTCTACATTTCATCTTTCTCGTTTAAAAATCTTTGTCGTAAAAATAAAGAATTTATCCACTCACGCTCATATGTAGACACAGAAGTAAAGAAATTTTTAAAACTTTTCTTTTCTTGGAAAATGCACACTTATGAAGTTGGTGCACGTACGGGGAAAATATTTCACAAGATTTTCTTTAAATATCTCTTTAAAAGTTTTTTTTCACTTTCTTCAAAACAATTTTTATTATATACCTACTACTTAAAGTAGTTCAAAAATCTCAAAAAGAAAATATTACACAAAAATGGTTGAGAATGTACAGAATTAAGGAAGCATTTCTCTTCCTTTTCATGTCATGTCATGTTGCGTAAGCATCTGTCATTTTACGACCATATCTACTATAAAGTGTTTCACAAGTAACTCCACTTTTAGGGAGAGATGGAGAAAGAAATAATAAAAGATAATCTTTTAAAAGACATGTGCACTTGTAAAAGTTAGACAAAACGTCAAAACATTTTCTGCCACACCATGTGTTTCAAACAAAAAATATTACGACGAATATGACGGTGATCTCACTTAAAAACTAAACTATCTACTTACTTACTTCTCTTTTAAGTTATTACAGTGTTTCACCATAATTTTTTGGCGTGCAATTTCATTTTTAAGTTACTCAATTCTGTTTAAAATGATCATATCCATTACATTTTTACACACGGGTTGATCTTATTCGCAGTTTTTACACGTAGTATATCATATTTCTTCAAGTTGTTACGCTATAATATCCATTATACTTAATAACTTCAAGCAAAAGACTAAAGGATCCATAAAATGTAACTTTTCTTTATCCAGTTGTTTTTTAAAATTGTAGCGTTTCTTTGTTTAATTTTGAATTTAAAAGAAATTGGAGACATCAAATCTATTGCTCAACCTATACCCAAAAGGCGCCAATTTTTATAGACAACTGACAACATAAACATTGCAAAACAAAGAAAATAGGAGTGGATACATCGATATTACATAAGCTAACATTTTACATGACAATAGTACAACTGTTCTGTAGAAAAACCTAAAATGCAATAATTATTTATGACGTTCATTTTGTATGCGTTTACTCAATAACCGTTATCAATTCACCAATGGATTATAAAAGAAAATTTGAGTATGTCCAGCGCCCAGCATTAATTTTTATTTTCAATTACATTTACAGTAGATAAAGATAGGAAGCCAAAGTGGTCTGACGTGAGCCCTAGAGCATAAATTGAAAGAAACCATTTTCCTCTGTTAAATAGCCACATGGACAAAGTTAAAGTTAAAGTTGCAATGCAAATTTTATGAGAGCCTGTTATCGACGGAAAGTCAATTTTGGCTGGGTGTGTTTCATCATCATTCTTCCTCTTTTTAAAGAGCAATGTAAACACAAAAACAAGAAAATAGCCATAGAACTCGTGTATATAGGTATTATACAATTTGTTTGTAAGCTCATTCATCTCATGGCACATTCCCATTATTCCGTCGTCATTGTTTATGAAATAGTCAGCAAAATAGAGAGAGAGAATACAGAGATCATCATCGGCATATTTTTTACGCGAGCGAAGAAGAGTGAATACGGTTGTGTGAATAAAGGCCGATGCCCCATAGAAAAAAATATGTTTTATTTTTGAAGAACTCAAGTGCATAACAAGTATGAATAGTCGTCGTGCCTTCTGGAAGTTGCTCATTCAAAAGAGGAAAAACGTAGACATTTTTGGGCTTGACGATATACCATTTATCTTGGATATTGGCTCTCTCTGGTTTCTTTCTAGTGTTTTGATGGCCCTAATGCAATTTATCCATTTTCTCAGGGTTTTTTTTCCTCTCTTTCTGTTGCTCTTTTTCTAGTTATGATGCGTGCATTTCATTCATGGAAAACATGTTATATATATTTACATTGCTTTTAGTCTAAAAAAATGTTTCTCAAAAAAGCCTACCAGGAAGCGAATTCCCCATTGCAAATACTGAATAGCAAATTGTTCCTTAAGCAGAATTTTAAATAAATAATGCAAAAAAACATAAACAAACGAGAACGAGGATAGATTCAGCATATTTTGCAATGTAACAACTCAGCAGAATTCTTACTTTTTTTTGCGGAAAAGCGAAAAAATATATAAAATAATGAACTGAAATAAAAAATATTCATAGTAAAATATTGTAATATATGCTTGTGTCTGTGTAACTTTTCCCTATAGTCCAACTCGATTTATATTTTCTAGTGGAATTCTCGAGAAAAAAAGAAAAATGTAGAGTTGTGCCTTTTTTACAGTTTTGTTTTTTGTAACGAACGCTGTTTCTTGTTCTGACTCTGACCATCGCGTTTGAAACGACCAGGAAAAGAGAAAAATATTTTTTTTTGGAAACATGCTGAATTATGCATGGCAAAATGGATGGACGTAAAAGCAATGCGGAGGAATCGTTGGAGGAAGAAGCAGAAAAGGAATATAAATGTTATGTATTTTAGATCAGAGCCGAGGAGGTAGCAGTGCGTACAACGAGAGAAATTAGATGGAAAATAGAGAGAGAAAAAACTCTTGACTTGTGGACACTCCCATCCTTCTAAGTTTTTAATGGACACAGCGGAAAATGTTGGTGGAGTACGCACATATATTTATTTGGCTGTAGGGCCATATGATTTTATCCAACATATCGCTCGCCTCGCCTGTCCTGGGTCACCTTTTCATAAAGCTTACACTGGGCTATACATACGTAAGCTAGAGAGCTGAAAC
>JAQFYG010001236.1:0-20184 GCA_034694325.1 Entomobrya corticalis
GATATCTCTTACATTTTTCTCCAGAAAAGTAAGTGTCCACGGGAGTCAAGCCAAAACGAAGCCAGGTACTATTATTATTACATCGCATCCCGCGTTGTTGCTGTTGTTGCATGATTCGAGCAAAGTGAAACATGTCCTAGTTTGTTTAGCTATGCGTTCAACGTAGGTAAATATATTTATGTGTGTTGATCTAAGTAATGGAGATATTACTATATGTGCATATATATACCACACTGGACATTGAAGTTTTTAACGAGGTAAAAGAGAAGAGAGAGAGAGGAAAGAAAATAGATAGAGAGATATTTCCTTTGAATTGGCCAGAAGAAGAACAAGATGAATTCGGGCAGTAGCAACATCCCCAGCTGCGTTGGAAGCGGCTACCAACATGGACATCCTATGGCGAGCCAAAAAGCAACATTTCATGTTTTCTTCTTCGGACTGGAAATACTGGACACATAGAAAGAGGAGACAAGAAAGAACAGAAGGAATGTGTGAGTGACTGAGTAATGGAGGAAATGGCTGGAGGCAGACAGGACAGGACATGGGACAAGACGACATATCAGCAGACAACACACGAGAAAACGACATCACTTTACTTTTTTCTACTTTTTCCACAAAATGAGACACCTTAAAATCACTAGTAATTCCACTACATTTACACCAAAGTCCTCGTGCCCTGTTATGTATGTACACTTAAACTTTAGTAAGCATCTAATGTATCATGTAAGTTGTATCACAAGATTATATTAGGATAAAGAATGCCCTTACAAGAACAAAATTTCAGACGGTCCTAAAAAGTGTTTCGCATGTCACCAACCTCATTTTGTAATAAAAGAAGAAAGAAATTGAGAAAACATTGTTTGATAGCTAAATGAGCTCTACTTATATATTTTAGCTCACTTTCCTTTTTGCACATCTAAAGAAAGAGACTTTTGCTTGCTGTCTGGCACTTTTTTCCAGTGTATTTTGCTTCCTGTTATTTCTTTTGAAAACGAAGACCCATACCCACTCTCTGTGTGCTTCTCTCTGATTGTGTGTGTCTGTATGTGTGTTCAAACTGCGAACAAGTTTATATTGGATTAAGAAGAGCATCACACACACATCTCTCTTCTGGACAGCAAACAAACCAATGAGGTGAATTGGAGCGGACACTTTCCCTTGTTACTATACTGACTCGCCAGAGTCCTTCATTTCGTCGTCGTTTTTGCAATGAGCTAAAAAGCACGAACAAGCAAAAATAAGTATATAGCAAAAAGGATAAAAAGGTAAAAGTAAAGTAGGTATAGATACCTCTCCTTGTAAGCAAAAAGATGTACGATATTACTGTCTTCCCTTTTGCTCTTTGTATGGTGCGATGATGAGAATGATTCTTCTTCTTTCTTCTAAACTTTGCTCTAGTTGGCACTTCGTCTTTCTCTCTCTCTCTTTGCGAAACAAGTTGAAATGGAAATACCCAACTGGAGGGAGACCCACACCGAGAAAAAGGATCAAGGGAATATTTCTTCTTCTTTTTAAGCCAAAGGAACAAGTAGTGCGGGAGAAGCAACCGCTCCACTACTGGGTGCACTGAAGCGTCCCAAATGTGAAACACGACGACCGTCATCACACTCATCATCATCATCGCCCCTTCATCCGCCTACCTTCCTACTTTGTGTCCCTCTAGTTCCTTCTCATACAAGTGTCCACCTCATGACGACATAACATGTGTTACGGTCACATTATAGCATTATCTATACATATTTATTTTAGTACATTATATAATGACACAAATATTATCCTATTATTGGTTCTTTTCTCCATCAAAATGGAATTTTTGGCATTTGGTGAACCACCGAGTTTTCCTGAGCGACACTACTATCACCAAAGGACCAAAGGAATGTATAGAAAAATGCATGTTTTGAGTTATAGAAGTCCCCTGTTTTCTCACCATAAAAACTGTAGTGAATTTGTGAGTTTACATGACCCATTGGCAGACTTTTACAAGAGCACATGTGTGTGCCCTTTTCTTCTTCTTTAAAGCGTAACATGTTAGCAGATGAGAAAACAAACCATTAGCAAAAGTCTTTCTACTCCGAGATATGCAGCCATCTTCACTGCCATATCATGTTCCCTTTGATCATCCTTGAAATATATTCTGTCCTACAAAACATGCATAATGGGGCCCTCGAAACGCCAGGCGATGCTACATGTCGTTTTACTTTCTGCTATTTACTGTGTCTCGATATCTCCCGTCTTCTGGAAAATGTCAAGTAACAAAGTCACATGAATACACTTACTCCCATTTTCATCCCCTTTTTTCTCTGGTAAAAATAACAAAAAACAGTCAAAAAATGTTTTTTCTTTGAAATCTGATACATTTCTCCCCTGTTTGCTCTGAACCTTGCACTGATGCATGCACTTTGCTCGAAAAATGTAATTTCCATAATGTACCAGATATATCTACTCTAAACCTCCACCACTACACTACTGCCGTCATCCACTCCATTTCCAGTCGTCAACAGGCTTGTTGTTGAACGCCTTTTAGATTATGGGAAAGTAGTACATATTCTCAACAGGAGCACCATCATCATCAAAGTTTTTACTCTTTTTGGAAACTGAATACTTATATACGAATAGTAGCATCACTATTCCCAATGATAATTTTCCTAATAACATCCCCTTTTTTACTCCTTCTTGCTTCCCATATCGGCTTCATTCCATCATGATTATCATCCTCATGATCATGTGGTTGTTCCCTTTGAACATTGCCATGTTGTACCACACACAGTAGTAATAATAGTGTCCCCACGCTAATAGAAATGAAGAAAACGAAACGAGCAAAAAACAGAGTCATATAACGGAATACTGACTCGTATAAAAAAGTATTATGAAGAGATGCAATATAATCATGTTCCTGTTGTGACTCACACAGTCAAGGCACATAGTCAAAACAGCAAAAAGCATCTCACCACTTATGCTACTGGTTGCTGCTGGTGTAGTAGTGTGGTAATGTATGTATATGAGTTTTCGGTCATGAAAGGAGTGAGCACTCCCTGAGGACTTTTGTCTTTTGGGGGAAACAGAAGCAGAAGTAGCAAAATCGGATCACATCTTCCTTCTCCTCTAGCAAACATATCTCTCTCGACTCCTTTTTTACGGTAAAAAATATGGGGAAAGGGCAAACAATATAATACGAATATGTGTACAGTACAATATCTTCATGCCATCCACCCAAGCAATGTGAGAGTTTTTTAAGGGTTCATACTTTCCGTTTGACATCCTCATCTGCTCATCTGTAGTTTGTCCTGCTCGTTAGCAGAGGAAAAAGTGAAGCAGGTTGATGGGGTTTGATGATGTTTAACAGGAGCATGTGATGGGAAAGGGAATTCAGTCTTAATCTCACTTTACTACCGTCTTCTTAAGTAATGAGCTGGCATGCATTACTATTGGGATGTTGATGATAAAATTGACAGTACAATACACAATGCAACTCATTTAGAAAAGTAAATCAGCATTTATTAGGAAAACGCACGGTATGCATGCAGACAATAAGGCAAACAACCCTCTCTTTATGTGAAATTGGAATTTAGGCAAAGCATTTCCTCTTTAGAGAAAAACGATATAAATGTTTATAATGAGAGGCACTCTTTGTGTTTAACACCGCAGCACATCCAACAGCAGAAAAAAAAGGAATTTGTAAAAAAAATTATACAAGAAGAGGAAGACGAAAATGAAAGAGAAGAAGCAAAGTGCTGTAAACTAATGTGTGGTTTCTTATTCGACAGATATATAATTCAAGCTCAGCTCAGAAAAGAGATAATGTGTCTCTTATGTAGTGGTAGTTAGTCGCAGTAGTCGGATAATAATGCACACACACAAACACAAGAGAAAAGAAGAGACTGCACACAGACAAAGCTTTTCTTCATAAAGATGCTTTACCATGTGAAATAAGATGTCTCGGAGATTTTATGACGACTAAAAAGATGAAGACATCTCAAGTAAGATGGTATACAGCATAGATTGTGTTGCTTGAAATGCGGGGGAGATAAAAAGGATAATCAGCACAATACCATTGATGCACATACATACAAACTCACAAACCCATATAAACAGACGCACATTCATTTATCAGGCCTTTTCTGTTTACATTTTATATTTTTAAGGAAAAAATCTGAATCCTTTTTGAAGAGTTTATAATATGAACAAAGATAGAAGAAGATGAGAGTCGCAACTTCATTTGCGTCTCAAAAGGGAAAATGTGTCAAGAGAATAATGTAAAGTGGAAGATTTACAGCATCAGAAGCAGAAAAAGAAGAGAGAACACTTTGGAGTTTGAAGATCAACAGCAGCGGGGAGATTACATAAAAATGTGAAACCAGATAAAAATTATCTATCATGGTTGATTGTAAACACTACGCTGCTAACTTCTTACTCTGCTTTTGTTGGTTTAATATTTACGACCTATAAAGGCAGGGTGGTCACACAATATGTATTTATACTCAAACAATAAGTACACATACAACTGAAGAACGCATCAAAAAGCCAAAAAAAAGAGAAACAAAATGAAATGCATTTTTGTAGGCATAGTCATCAAGAATACACAACAGTAGGAGCTTCTGTTTTCCTTGAAACGTTTTTAAAAAGATGCACTCAAAATTTCATATATTCCAAAAATGTGGAAAAAACGTAACGGTTTTTAGGAAAGGGCAGGAACTACCATACCAGTTAGGATTGTTTTGTTTGGTGTACAAAAACTAGTGTCTGATTTTTACAATGGGGTTAAATGGCTTCTATCTCGATTCAGTTCGATGCTTTGAGTGGTTTTGATCTTCTTATTTTAGTCATCTCTTGAAAACATGCTCGCCCTTCTCAAGTTGCATCATTACAAACAAGAGCTTATTCTCAGTGATGGAATATCAAGGGATGTGCGATATGGATAAATAGAATAGAAGAGGCTGCCACTGGCTGGAGCATTCTTGGTTTTTTGTATTTTCTGTTTTCTTAGTGGCAACGGTAATGGTAATAATACAACTATTTTAATGGCCCTTCTGCCACTTTTATTTTTGCTTTACTTTTTTTGCTGTTTGGACATTGGACCGTTCAAAATAACAAGAAATAAAAAGCGTTTAATGTGCATGCAAGATTTTGTTGGGAAGCACTTTTGTTTTGGGGTTTTCATTGCATTTTTATTCCTCCTTTTTCCTCTGTATTTCCTCCCCGTTTTATTTATGGGCAAAGTGGCTCAAGCATGTAAACCCAGTAGCTTTTTGAGCTTATAATGATGAAATTGTGGTGGTCGTATTGAAGCTGACCCTATAAAAAACAAGGTGCTTCCAGTATACTACTGGATAGATAAATAAAAGCTGTTAAGCAGATTTTTACAATCTTTTGAGATGAGACTCGTGCATGACTAAAAACCGAGAAAAAAGTGAGGAAGGAAGTAAGGGGATGTTGAATATGATGATGCCACCACCAGGAAGGAAGATGAAACACGCAAAAATCCCATTGTCTACTAGTACCAAATCATCAACGTACTTTTATTTGGACCTATAAAAAGGAAATTGTTGGGGAAGACCCCACCGACACAAACATGTATATTTTGTATGCAACTAGCTTGCTATATAAATTGTTTGGCTTGGTTTTAAGTGCTGATCTACCCATTCCCATTCAATCTAATCTGGTCAACGGACTCCTGTTTACAGGAAAATTACAACATTTAGGAAGTTTGCTTAGGTATTCCTTCTTATTTTGCCTTTCACACAATTTTTTCGTCCCGCTGCTGGACTTACCTTATTTGAGTCTGTACAACCTGTGTATACAAGACCGCCCCTAAAACACAATAATAAACACACTCAAAAGCAATATATAAAAACTATATAAAGTATTTTACCTTGTCAAAATGTTTACGTTTAGTGATGTTGACTTTGTTTGCTGTTATCTTGCTGAATACCTCTGCTCTGCCTACCCATCATAACCTCCACTCTCTAATTTTCTTATCTTCTTTCAACCCAAAAATATTCTTAAACAACAGCAGTCAATCTTAAATCTAAAGGTATTTTTGCTGCTCCTTTTTGTAGTGGACTGCTGTCAGTAAAATTGAAGAGATAAAGTAGAATTTTTTTCTCCTGCTGGTAGATTGGACCATCCCACCTTGTCGAAAGAAGATAAAAGGAGCAGAAGTGGAGGTTTTATGTGTTTTATGGAGTTTTTCCATACATTTTTGATCTGCCCACTACTGCCATCACCACACACACACATTGCATAAATGTAAGACATGAAATCTAGAGAACACAAAAGGGAAGCAGCTAATTTTTTTAGGAAATGGGAAAAAGAAAACATTAAAGATTTTTAGTGAACCACTCACATGTAGTTTTTTGGTGGTGGAGGAAATAACTGTTTTGGAATAACTTACTGCACAAATGGACCCAATTACCGGTGAACCTGAACCTACATGAATTGCCTGTACTTTCTAGACAACATACTACACGTCTCATGATAAATTCAACAAAGCTTAAGTGTTTTCCTAGATGCTCTTCATTTTTGGAAGGAAATGACTGCCTACACATACTAGATTTCTATTGTGGAGTTTCAAGGAAAAAGGCACACCAGTTGCCACTTACTCATCGTCAGTATTGCCAAAGTAGCCGGTAGCATAGTATAGTAGTTACTCGCATTTATGTGCAATTTATGGGCAAAGGGAAGTTGGGATGTTAGCACTGGGAAACACTAACGTGCAACACGGAAGGAAGGAAGTAAAAAATGGGAGGCGGATGGGCATTGATAGAATTAAGAGAGCGAAAAAAAACTTTTCCGCTTTTCTTCTTCTCCTTCTTCCACCCTTCAAGTTATAGTCATGTCATCATGATATTTTGTTATATCAGCTTCGGTACAATATTACGCAAGTTTTTGCTTCAGTGGAGCACCCCGGTCGTTGTGTCACGACACTTTTGGGCTTTCACTTGATCTTCACCAATGGATTTTTAACGGGAGTCAGTGAGCCAACATAAGCGGAGGAGAGCATCTTCATGATATGTGTTATGACGATGATGCGTGTTGCTGCTACCGCTGCAAAAATGGCAAAGGGTAAAGACATAGTACTTATAATAATATTCTCCCTTATCCTAGCAGAGTTCTGGACAAAATCATGCAATAAGAATGAGTTTGAAAATGTACGTTTCATTCACAAATATGTTATTGCTTTTCTTTCATAGTTGGTCTCTTTTTATATAGAAAATGCATGGTTGTAGCTAAACATACAGTCGTTTGTGTACAAAATGAGAGTTTTGTTGTTGGGTTTTTTGTGCAGCGTATAATATTTATGTAGCATATGTATACATAGTAAGGTAAAGCAGTTTTGTCCACTGGGGAACCCAAGAGTTATTGTTCATAAATCCTAAAGGTTGAAAGAGGGAACAAAAGGCCACCTTCACATTGTGGGCTCTACATGACACCATCAAGTTCAAAAAGAAGGAAGGAAAATGCAACACAAAATAGAAGTACATTCATTTTGGTAAAAACAAGCTTTTTCATCAGCAAAATATCCTGAATCTATTGCATTTTAGTGAATAGAAGTGGGCAGGCTTTGTTGTGACCTATGTGTATTGAGGGGCTCCACTCATCCAGAACAATCTTGCTATACCGCACACCACGAAACCCAAAAAATCAACTCAAATCTCACCATCGCCACCACCAAACACTTACCACTGTCCATCCACTCCTATTTCCATATACTGCACGCACTAAATTGAGATTCCCTAGCATAATGCTCGCTTAGAGTTCAACATTGTCCTTCTTCACTATTATCTCACGTCAACAGAGAGAGAGAAATAAAATAAATAATGTCAACCTTCAATGCACCAAAGGAAACTGATACCAGCAAGAGTAGAATATGGGCCACGGAATGGCTTGACGATGCTGCTATTCCTCATAAATAACAATATTCACATTATACTATAAGTCTGGACTCTGCATGGACTTTCCTTTTTTTGTTTCTGTATCTCAAACTATTTTGTGAAGAAAATATTCTTCTAAGAAAGATTTTTGACACCTTTTTTTCCTGCAAAACATTTTTGTATTATGGACTTAAAATATTCGTACCCATGCCATGCCGAAATCCAAAACCAACAATACCACCTTGTAAGCATACAGTGCATATTTTCTCACACGTTTTATTTATTTACGCTTTACACCTTCAAATATCCTTATCCCATCTTTCTTTGTTATTATTATTGAAATTTAGCTTATTAGGATTATGGTGTGAATAATGAAAAATGAATGGTTGTGTTGTGATGTGTTGACATCCAAACAGTCCATGCATCGGTGCACATAGAAAAAAGAAAAAAATAGATAAAGTGTTATGATACTTATTATTATTGCACTATTCATAATTCTTCTTTTTTCCTTCTCCGCGATTCCATATTCCTGCATAAAAGTGTAGGTGGCAAAGGCAAAACCAATACTGATATATACAATAACTTTACGTTCTAGGACTCACTCAGTTCAGCTTACTATATTCCAGAATTTCGTTCACATCCAATGTCACCGACGCTTAACGTCTTGCAAAGGCTTAAAAGGCATTAAATTTTGTTATTGAATCTGTCATATTTCGGTACGCCTAGACTTATATGTATGTTTGCACATCCACCTACATCCGCTCAACAACAGGCTAAAGAAGCAGCGGTGGTGCATTCAAAGCATTTCAAGTTTGTTGAGATTGAAAAAGATTCAGTGAAAGATAATGTTGATGCGGCTTTTATTCTCCATCATATTTTACCTTTCTTCCTTTTATATCTCCAACTCAATCCAGTGGGAACTCATTTCCTTTTCTTGTGATTTTCTTATACTTTTCATTCATATTTTTTATCGGGCAATGCATTGCATTACTTACAATACACTACATTTTCTGCATACCCATTTCATATTTCACGATATAGATTTTTTATGCTGCAGTGCGTATAGGTGTACTTCCTCAAAAAAAGATGAAAGGGATCAAAATGCGTTCTTACCACCATTATTGCTCAATAGGATTTATTCTTTTTTAGTTGAGTGAGAAGATTTAGATTTTTGTGGTCTTTTCTTCTAAAGAAACGACAAAAGAAAGGATTTCGTAATGAAAGGCCTTGAACCGCTAAAATCGGTAGAGTTCAGGGAAAGAATAAGGTAGACAAAAGGAGATTGGATTGATGAGATCACAGACGCGTACTCGCACACATTCACACACGCCACAAGAATAGGTAAGAAATAGATGTCTTTCTTTTCCTGATCTGATAATGGAAAACGGATTGACAGACAAAACGTTATCCTACCGTTTGATATAAAAATAAATGTGGTGAATGTAAAGAGTTCTTTCCTGTGTGTACACAATCTATTCTTGGGGAATATTGGTTAAAAAAGAAAAAAAGGAGAGCCATCAAGTCAAAGCAGACAGAGAGCCACAAGGTGAAAAAAGGTGGCTGAGGCGGATAAAAAAGTAAAAAGAGAAAAAATAGATAAACCCTTTAGAAGTCTTTTACGTTCACTCATGAGTACATAAGTATGATCCCTTTGGCATGTTCTTTGATCTGTCTGTCTCTGTCTTTACATGTGTATGCTTCGCTCTGTTTCTTGGATAAATTTGGATGATTTTTGGGATGTGGGTCTCACCGGAAAATATGATTTTATTCAGTGAACTGAATACTAAATACTGTGTTCACAGCTCTGAGGAAAGCTGATCATATCAATGTCAAAATTTGATAGCCATATTTTACGATTGTTTGACTGTTGATAAAGGTGGGTTTCAAAATATCTCTAAATAAATAAAATATACATTATCAAATTATAATTGTCGAAGACAAATCATATCAGTTATAATGGAAGTAGTAATCATAAGTTAGTTTTTTCTAACGTTAGAAAATTGGCTTAAAATATAGGAAACAAGGAAAAGTCTGGGTGCTTTTACGTCACAAAAATGCGACACAAATCCAAAATGTCATGATGAGAATTTTTGTTCCACATTTCCTGTGCTCACACTACCCTGTTGCTGCCTATCTAGCATAAAGTGCAAAAGTTCTCCCGTCTTCTGTCATAAAAAGGAATAATACAACATATTTCGTATTTTCTGTCCGTTTCTTGTTCTCTATGTACTAGTAATGTAAAGTAAATGTGAGCGACCACCACCAACTTAACTTCAGCATTACACACCACCAAGCCCAAAATGGATTTCCTGGTTAAAGGTGACTGACAGATAAACCATTTTCATCTGTCTTTTCTTTTTCCTCATTTTTTCTTATTCATCATCAACATCATCTTCCAGTAGAAAAGCTCAACAGCTCAAGTCAGAAATCTATCTAGGGCATTTTTGACACATTTCTTGTGCGTATAATGTGCCTTTTCATAGGTAAGTATATAGAAACACTATGTAACTCTCTGTTCTTCTCACTCACATTCTACAACACAAAAAGTAAGAAAATGAATGAATAAAGCTCATTGGAGCAAATATGTGACGAGTGTAGGACAGGCCGCTAACGAAACAGATAAATAAAAAATAGAGAAAACTTATACTAGTAATATAACTTCATACTTCTTAAACATTGTCTTACAGATTCCCTGCAAAGTTATAAAGCTTTTAGATCTACCTAAAGCCACAAGATTTAGTCATCGCGGCTCAAAAGAATGAGATAAAAAACTCTGTCTCTGTTTTATTTTTCCTGTGTGTGTGCCCATATAATCCGGAGGAGACACGGGAAAGAAAAGCTTAACTTGACAATTGTGCTTTCATGTTGTTGTACAAAACGTTGTGTTTTTCTGCTGTTGTGGCGCTCTGCTAGATGAATATGAAGGAGTTTTTCAGTTCTTGATATCAGCACCAAACCGGAGAGAAAGAGAGATACGGCTCCTGCAAAAACTGCCTGTTGTCAACTTGTTTTCCTTTTTATTCTCATTCCTCTTCTCCTTACACTTGCTTGCGTTTTGTTGCAGTATAATACGCTTATACATATATACTATTTTAGGTTGCCCATGGACGGAAGGAAATATATGAATGTCGTGTGTCGTCGTCGTCGTAATGGAGTTGGTACTTCAGATCAGCAAAAAGAGAAGGATGCTTCATGGTGTTGTGCAAGTTACTGAAAACTAAAAAAACAGACGGATGTGATGTGATGTAAGTACTAAGTAGCTTACCACTTTTTACCTTTCCAATTTCACCCTCTGCTCTGTGAAGGTTCAGGAAGTCCATATGACGTAAAAAATGGTTTCCAGAATATTTTAGTAGAGTCGGCAATTCAAAAAAAGAAATAAAATGTATCCAGTCAAAATGCAAGTATGCAGCATATACTACCGGCACCATATAACCATCAAGTTTAGCAATTATTAATGAAGACAGAAAACATGAGTGAATGAGCAAGTATCGTGTTATATTTTTCTTCTTGTGTCTTGGGCTTTTGTTTATTATTATTCTAGAGTTGCCCCAAGAACAGGAAACGGAAAATTGCAATTTGTGCTCCCTGGTCAAAAATTTTGTTTTTGTTGTGTAGCAAAAGTCCTGTTGTTATTTTCTCCTCGATACTCATGACAAGTTCCAATAAAATCTTGTACTATGCTGATCAGAAATTATTCAAAAGATCTTCTATCGCACCCTTTTTATTGGTAACGATAAAAAAGCCTGGAAGCATAATTTTTCTTTCTTATTCTCCCTTTTTATACCGTGATTCTGACATGGAGGCAGTTTCGCATGTTTTGATGTTGCACTGCACCACTCTTTCCGAATTACATAATTCCCTGTCATAACTCTTGTGCTGCTGCATGTTATACGGTTATGTTTTCTTCTAGCTGCTGGCTTGACGTTAAGTTTTTTTATTTGCCGATAACCAAATCTCAAAATCTCGTAAAGGTCAAGTTGGTCTTTGTTGTTGAGCTCAAAACTTGGAAAAAAAAGAATAAAAGCTTCTTATCCAATTTTAGCGTGGCCATGAAATGGAAAGTGATGGAGGAAATAAATGCTTCTTGCATGAATAATAATTTAATAATAAGTTGATAACATTATTTTTATTTGAGCATTTCATGTTCTTTTTTAACAAAAATCAAACCTTTGATTTGCTTTTGTAAGGTAAAAAGCGAAAGGGCAAACCCACGTGTCCAATATACTTTTCTAGTCAAGGTTAAAGGAGAATAAATATACCTTCACATGAAATTCACTAGTTTTCCTTGTCCGAGACAAATTTTAAGCGTCACAATACATTATTTTGGTACATGGTGCACACGCATACGTCGTCGTAAATAAACCAGTATGTGTGAGTATAATATTAGCATATCAGAGTCAACATAACATGAAAAAATAGAAGCGACAACAAACAACATTGTATTTCACATCCTACCATATAAAAAGTGAAATGCACGATGCAAAATGCGATAAACACTTTGATTACTCTTTAAGGTCGTTTTTGTTTTCGTTATGTCTGCTGGATTCGAGATTTTAAACTTAATGTATGTATGAAACGGCTCTCTACAATGTTGGTACTATACATATTTGCTCTTGGTGGTCGTCACCGGATTTACGGATTGATATATTTCAGCAGGCTCGCATATTACCATTATAAATCCTAGAATGCGACGGTATTTACACCACGACCGCAAACGGTCGACTATAGTCCATTTGCATTACACATACATTTTGAGGAAGGAAAACACGAAGATGGAAAGAGAATTTAACAGAGATACAATCTCAAATCTCGTGTTTCGCAGCATTGCATAGAAAATGCGCTTAAATTCTCATGAAGTCTGATTTGCCTTATACCACATTCCTGTTGGAAAGAAAGTGAGATTAAAACCAAAATAACATAACGCTAGTTTTTACTTTTCGCATATTTAAGTGCATATATTTAACTTCGCTGAAGCTATTTCTTATAGTGTATAAATGAACAGTATAAACCATTATAAAAATGTTTTTGGTTTTAATTTGTTAAAACACATTTAACTTCATTTTGCTTGCCACAACAAAAAACCTTTTTAGGCAGATATTATATATAGTTTGATGTTATCTTGAGGCTCTAAAGCAATTTAGCAATATGAGGTCTACTCTAATTTTAATCTGGAAACGACCAACACAACGGCCAAAACAACATAAAAACTTTTTCCCATTTACAGACAATTCTCTACTTATCATCATTGAAGTATGATACGTCATACATTTCGTTACCTAATCTCATTCCTCAAATGAAAACAGTATGACATCTTTCTAAACTGATGACCAGCCAGTAGCTATAAATATATATACTGCACATATACTTTTTGTTTTTACAATAAAAAATGCAGATCAAAGTTTTCAAATAATAAATTTATCACAATCACGAATATTGTTAAATTAATTTAACATGATGAATGACTGTGATTTTTCTTGCTTCAGTTTTCCCATCGGGGTTGATCCCTTTTAAACTCCGTAATAAAAATCCGTTGACTTTCTATTTTTTATTCTTTATCACAGGCACTAATATATTTATTCTTGAAGACAGTACATGAGTAAATATTATGTTATAGTTGATGATGTAGTGTTGTAGGTATCATTCGTTTTTTATGTGTTATTGTGTAAGTACAAGAACGTGTGTAAGGGTGATGAAACCTCAACTAAAAGAGAAAGGAGAGAGGGTGTTAAAACGAAATAAAGCCTAATGACCACATTACGAAAGCATTAATGACACAAGAAGAGTCATAATTCAATAATATTATTGCTTCTAATTCCATATACTGCTTTGCCCCGTTTGTCTTGCGTATATGATATTCCACCGGAGTAAAAAAGGACTTGAAATTTAAGCCAGGCTGCTCTGCCCTCTTTTCTATTCCTCCTCTCTACATCTTTCATCATTATCATCATCCCCATCTCTCCACTATATCTCCTCCAACTATACAGTTTCACTTTCTTACAATTTTACAAAACTGGAAACAAAAATCTTCATGTTCTTCTTTTCCCCAAGTTCCACATCCCGTTCCTCCATTTCGACTTGAGATCATGTCTCTCTTCTATCTCCGTGTATTTCTCTCCCTTATATTTTTATTACATCTTTTACTTCAACTCAACTATCTGAGAAAAAATAACTGTTTTGAATTTCTTTCATGCATTCCAAACTGCCATATAAATACTCCAACTACATTTCTCTCTCAATTTTATCCTGTAAACTTATTCTTACTAAAAAAGAAAAAGAAAAAATAATACAATTTCGAGTTTTTCTTCTCTCATTCTCTCATTCCAGTATCATCTTGTCTTCATTGCCAGGTTTTTTTTCTTCGTCGGTTTTAATCACAAAAAATCCTTTCTTGCCATTCCTTTCCTTTTTAGCACTATAAGGCTCTTCTTCTTTTTTACAGAATTATCTTTGGAAGCAGATGCTGGTGATCAAGAAGAAGCTCTGAAAAAAATGAAGAAAGGAATGAGAAGACGAAGAAGGAAAAAATGTTGGTGAATGTCTTCTTAAGTTTACTTGGTTTAGCTTGAGATAGAAGTGTGTGTGGTGGTAGTGGTAAGTGAGTATTGGAAGAGCCAAAGGAGACGGTTAGATCACCCATTAAGAAAGATTAATTACAGCTTTGGGAAGTCATGCTAATGCTACTGCTGCTGTTATGTGTGTTTAGTTTAAGTATACGAAAAGAAATAAGGTGGTGGATGGCGGAGGCTTCTTAAGCTCCAGTGCTCATTGGGCACACACTATGCTCCTCCATTTCCATCCGCAAGGCACACAGGTAAGTATAAAATAAGCTTTAAGCAGCCATTCACCTTTTTCACTCCGCAATTTCTGCATTTAACCAAAAGCTAACGGACAGAGATAGTAAATCGGTGAAGCAGGCATGAGGAAAAGAAAAAAGGAGGCTTTTGTATTGCTAATCACAAAAAAGACGTGAGAGACTGATTCTTTTTACTCTGTATATCTACAGGAGAGAGAAACGCAAAAAAGGTGGATATGGGATGATATGGTAGCATGGCTCCTTCAAGTGGTGTGTAAGCAGAGCGAAGAGTTCTTCTTCTCCAGTCGATCCGGTCAATCACGAATCAAATTGCTTCTCTCCTTATTTCGTCTTCTTTTTCTTCTTTCACACCGACTGGATGGATCTTTTTGATACTCCATAAATGAAAACCGAAACCGTCAGAGAAAGAGATAGAAAAAGGATTGTACATGTATAAAGTATCCAATATCCACGTAAGACAATAAAAGTTTGGTGAGAAAAAAGAAAAGATTTCTTCTTTTTCTTCTGGGGAGTGTCTTGGAAAAGTAGTCCGCAGAGAAAGGAACAAAGTGATTAGTCGGCTGAAGAAACAGTTAACCTCAAACAGAGAAGGATCGTTAAGGGTGCTTTTAAAGTCACTTAAGTAGCACCTAGCCCATCTACCTACTATACCTACATATGACTATTGATAGTGATGTAACTGGCTAGAAACCACATCAAACTTCTACAAACACATTATTATCTAAAGCAACGTCTTGTAAGATTGAGACTTGACTGCATTATCATAATAATTTTCTTTTCATCATTTATTCTCTGACTCAATCCTGTTTTTCCTTAAGCAAAACTGAAAATAAACAGGCAATCGCACGCATACGACGATAATACGAATTTCGAATAAAATGGTAGCTAATTTCAAGGATACCTAAAATATACGTGCAGAATTTGTGAATGGGGTCGTTCCTGTGTGACTGTCAAACAGAGAAAATTGGAACAGTCGAATATCACAGCAATCAGCCCTTTAGACAATTTATTATAGACATCTCCTTGCAGAGCTGATTGGTAAATTATTTCTTTTCGTTTGGATAGCCTCGTGTATGTACATATCATCGAGAAGCTATTAGAGTCAGAAGGAAGCGCATAATTGACATTAGAATTGGTTATCTTTCCCGGCCATGGCCAGCATACTGCATTGCCAAAATGCCATTATGTGTGCGCAAAAGGCGGTAACTGTAGCATACGAATAATTTTTTCAGCATTTTTACTTGCTACTGAATAATAACTAACTGAATGAATAGAATCATTTTGAGAATACTGAGAATCTCATCATCCTCAATAACATTATCGATTCCAAATTTCAGAGCTCCATTCCACGAGGGATTATCTTCTCTTCTTTCATTTTTGCTTCAATAAGCGGACATCTCCGGAAAGATCTACTTAAAAAGCTGCTAGCTATGCTGTATGCTGCACACTCACACATTATTCCTTCTTTCAACTTTTTGGTTTTTTCTCCCGTATCCTTAATGAAATCATGAAGGTATGTGAGTATTATCCGTAGATAGCGTGTATGTGATGTGTGATATAAAATGTGCAAGTGAATTGGTTGGTGCTCACTCAAACTGAACTAAAGAAGAAGCGTGATTTTTTTGGACAAGTCATTTAAAAAGATTTATTACCGGGGGGTTGACATTTCAACAAAATAGAACAGCGGGAGCCTTTCTTGGCCAAAAAAGACTCGAACGAAAGGAGGAAGGACGACTTTATACTGGGTACTGAGAAATGAAAAGAATATAATGATAATAAGAAGAAAGAGCTCCACTATGGATGGCTTTTTATATTCAATAATAATAATGCATTTTGATGCAGGAGAGTTAGAGAAGTCTAAACGATTGCAATCTCAATCTCTCTGTGCTCAACTTGCTCTGCACTTTTATTTATGACGAGGACATTTAGTCAAAGGGAGAAGCCAGTAAGTTTGGAAGAGGAACAAGAATTCACTATTTTTTTCCATTGCGTTTTGACGAAAAGTAAAAATAAAAGATGACTTTGCACCAGGGCATTATTTATCACAAGAGCTATGATGTTGCACATAATATCTCTTTTTCTCCATTATTATATCTTTTTATTTCAATTCCGCTAGAGATCTAGAGAGTCCAATGTATAAAGTCAAAAGCAACAGTATAGCAAGTCAACAGCAAAGACCATTATCCTGGCATATAATGCATTTTATTTGAGATAAGAGGAACAGAGACTGAAAAATAATGATTTCTTTTCTGTTTTTATTCTTCTTTGGACAACGATAAAGGATGGACGGTGGGTTCTTGCATAAAGTAATATGAATCTGCAGTTGTAGTGGAATGAGTGAGTATTATGCATCGTATTGCTAAAGAACAAGGAAATATATTTTATTTTCAAACCTACATTCGCAGAAGGAAAGAGAGAAACAGTATGCTGAAAACGAGTTGAAATATAAGATGAGGAGTGTATAGGTTTCAGCACTTGTTTTATAAATAAATTTGTAGGGAGAAAGAAAAAGTGCCATGAAAAAATTTCGTCCGAGTTTTTAAGGATATGTTCCGGGAATGCTTCAAACATCCTCGCCTTTTTTTGCCCTTTACATAACACACTGTAAAGTGTATTGCATAACCGTCTATAATTTGCTCCTCTATTTTTCCACTCTTTCTCTCTATCCTTTTGTTATTCCGTGACAAGCGTCGCCTTTATAGGTTTTCTCCGTTATTTCCCGTGAGTCTCATCAAGCTCGGAAAAAGTGCTTCAAGGGACCGGTTTCATTCTCTTGCATTTTCGTTCTCCATATGATGACGATGTCCAAAGCAGAAAAAATAACTGGAGAAGAAGAGGAGAGAAGAAAAAACTGGAGAAAAGAATGTAAGAAGAATACGTATATAAGATATCCATCCACGAGACCATCATCAACAGTAACATCATCATTCAACTTACTGCAACTACGACATGCTCCATCTCGTCTGTTTTTTTCTTTGCTTATTTATATGGGGCATAAACAGTGAAAGAAGAACATACGGAAAAAAAGAAGAGTATATAATATACGCCTGTTATAGTAGTCCCAAGCGCCACTCGAGCAGTTAAATCTACTGACTTGTTAGTGGAACCATGAACTCTATGAATTGTAGTAGCAATTTCGTGGACTTTTTCTCGTCTTATTGTTGTGACTCACTTCTTTTCTTTGTCATCATCATCCACAAAAAACTACGAAGAAAAAAAGTAGTCAGTCATGTAGAGAGCATAATATGTACACACAAACACACGCGAGCTATTAAATTCTCCTTTCTCCAATTTTCCTTTCAAAAAATGCAAACAACAACAAAAAAGTAATAATAATAACAAAAATACAGTAGCAGAAGTAAAACGTATGAAGTACTTTTTAAAAAGAAGAAAATAGTTTTTTCTCTTTTCTATAGAAAGTACAAATGAATGAATAAGTCACAAAAAGAGTCAAACGTTACACAAATATCTTATTATAACTATGAGTACTACGCAGGTATTAAATTCTCATCGAAAAAGAGAGCTGTTGATGTTTAGAGAGTGACTAGCATTTTGTTATTGTGACTTGTTTTTTGCTGTTATTGTTGCGCTATATCATCATCATCGACAGCATTCGTGTGGTTGTGATACGAAAACAGCCGTAAGCTAATACTAACCAACTAACCAAATAGGCAAAAAATAACTAAAGCTTAAAAGGTAGCACAGCTCTCACACATCTCATTCTTCTTTTTCATGCAATCATCTAATATCCCATAAGAAGCTTCTCTACTGCACATCGTGTTCTTTTATCAAGTATCCTCTATGTCGTCGTCGTCGTCCTCTCATAAAATCATGTAATATGTAATGGGTTTCTCTCCTCCGTGTGCCGTGTCAACTCTCCAGAGAGGAGCCCCTATAGTATTTTGTATATTGTCAAGTGAGTAGAGTCAGAAGAAGAGTGGCCGAGACCGAAAAGTCAGAGAGATCTTTTCTCCATCTCATTTTCTATCACAGCATCTATCACATTATTATATCGCCCACTCGATCTTCTCAACTTGAATGAGATGACGATCATCATCATCGTAATGGTGATGTACTCTCTTCTTTTTAATGCATAAAATGTCATAAGAAGTAGCCTACCATGGTCATCATCATGAGAATAAAATGATGATTTTGATATGCTTCAGAAAAGAAACTGTCTCCATCTGAATCTTTTAGTTCTGGGTTCTGGCTATCTAAAGACGACGAGAATGACTTTGCCTTTTTGTTTCATTTTTAACCTAATCATCGAGCAGCATTATAATCGTCACCATCAACCATTATTGCCGTCATCACTGGAGACTTATAAAAGTACAAGGCATCAACAGGTACCAAAGTGAACAGATGTATGAGGAAAGCAAGAAGTTCTCTACTGCCACCACATCATCGTAAAATATGACTTGTTTTGTCCCTTTTTTCTGGACGATTAGTTCCCACTAATGTGCCAGTTGACATTGAATTTTCCACAAAAATAATCCTTTATCCTCGCTTGTCATCATTTTAGTATCGACAGCTATTACAAAAAAACAGATGCCTAATGTTCATCATGTAACTACATAAACGCACATTTGTATTTTTCACTCAATCCCACACAAGTTTTTTGTTTTAAGTCCATTTATACAAAAAAGAATTAGTGTGTGATGGGAGTATTTAATGGAGCTTACAACAAGTGAGTACCTTCATTACCTTTAAAATAGTCAGTCAGGCTGTCTGTCTGTAAATGAGTTAGAGGGACGAACTAACGGGAAGCATTTTTAAGTGGCACTGGGGTAATAATAGCAATTGTAATCACACGAGGGAATTAAGCACTAATGGATTCCTCCCAGCCCATTTCATTCCTCCTTCTCTAATTCTCATAGTCTTAGGCCAGGCCAAGCAACAATATCACTGTTATTACTACGCATTTTTGTTTTAAAACGTTTCTAAAAACTAAATTGAGAAAAACATTAATAGCTCTCTGCTCTCTGTATCTTAATGTAGGCGCAGCAACTCATGACTATGTCATGAAGAAGAAATGAATGCATTATTTTTATTTCTCCTCAGGAATCATGAAGCCATTCCAGAATTTGTATTTGAGATCCTGCGGATACATCTCTCCCATCCCATCTTGATGAATTTATGCATGGACACATGAAAATGTAGTTTAGACAGACCAAGCCAGAGAGTCCCACTGACTCACTGGCTAACTTTTGTCTGCTCCTGAGCAGCTTGTTTAAATATTTTATGAGGAGAGACCTTAGCTCTTGCCAAGAAAAAAAGATACAAAGTAGGCATAATGCAAGGAAAAAAGCAAAGTGGAGTAGTCGAGCTACATGGAGATATGCATATGATAATATGATGATGTCCATGATGATAGTCTGATTTTCATGTTTGTCCCTGGCTCTCGCCATCTCTCTCTCCAATATTTTTTTAAGCCGACACATTTACTTTTTTTAAAGAAACATTTTTTCAAAGAAAGATAAAGATCATCATGGCAGG
>JAQFYG010001237.1:0-20182 GCA_034694325.1 Entomobrya corticalis
TTAAGCATGAAAGAAAAAAGAAAGTTTCTTTAAAATTGTCATAATAATTTAAATTGCTTACATGTATATGATCTAGTCAAAGTGCATTTTTGCATAATTTTGTTACACCTTTTGGCTAGTACTCTCTTAGTTTAAAAATGACATAAGCAGATTGCTTGCGCGGAAGTGCAATTGAATCGGGACCTTTTGGAGATTTCCCCGCTGCTGTCACTCAAGCTCTCAGCCGAAGGACATTAAGACGTTTATTTACAAGGTTTACTACCAACTACTAAGCAACTTTGTCGCTTTGATCCTTTCTCAGGAGTAAATAGGATTACGAGCATTATTTATATTTTGCTTCGTGAATACATCAAATAAGCGAGGAGAAGTTTAAATTGCAAATGCGGCATTGGCTAAGTTTTCCGAAACGACTTGCGCTTACCATTTTCATGTACTATTACTGTCATATTATTATACTCTGACAATCATCATGAATCACAAGATGGTATTATATACATAATATTATATTATATATGATCATCGAATACGATTGAAGTAAAGCATTTTTTTATTAAAGCGAAAACACGAGGGACCAAGGTGCCTCTATAAAATGCAAGTATTTATGTAAGTAAGCCAGTAAGCCTAGTGTTTTCTGCATTCTGTAGCATAGTTTCTTCTCAGGAAAAAGAAATGAGAACAGGCAAGGCAAAGCAAGTGCAAATCCGAAATTGAATGTGATCCGTCGGTGCTGCTATTGTTCTTGTAGCACTTTGTCGATTTGTATGGACGTTCGGACGAAGAATAACATATAGCACAATGTTGAAAGCATGACTTTGGTTTCTTGGCGTGTTGTAGCTGTGGTGGTGGTAATAGTAAGATTCGTAATAGCTTTAGTCGGTCAGGCAGACGAAGACCTTCAAATTATCACGATTTATGCAAAGTCGTTGCAATGTAATGTTTAGAAAATATACGAAGCTACTACGGCGATTTTCGTAGAGAAACGCTGTCCAAAGTAAGTCAAAGAAGCAGAGGTAAATGATTAAAGCTTTCAAATTTAGCTCCTAAGACTGTGCCAACGCCAAAATGCTGACATTATGATTATCAATTCAATCAGGATTTTTTTTGTCAAAAAATATTTTCAAAATTACCGATAAAATTATCTAATACAAATACGTAATAGCTTTTGTTAAAGGAAAGATTTTATTAAAATACTTGCTTATAACAGTTGAGTTTGATAAATTGTTATCTCTCCTGTCCTCACTACATATTACGAAAAGGACTTGATTAAATTTACAAGGTGTTTTGATCTAGCCTAGCCTCTAGATCAAAACAATATATATCGATCTTTGCAAATGAATGTTGTGCAACTAATGGGACAGAGCAGGGACCTGTATCGGCAAATAGCTTTATCGAATATATATTATAGCTACCCAGCTCACAAGCTCAGACGAAAAACTTTAATGCCAGATGGGAAGCAGGGCCCTGCAGTTAGGAAGGTCTTATTTTGCAGCTGCTATAGTCCAAAGTACAACAGCACAGATGCTGATGATGATATGTGCAGGCTGCCAAGTAAAAGTGAGTTCCTCTATCCATTTTGAAGAACAAGCATTGAGGTTGATGCGAGAGTGTGAGTTGTGGTGAAAGAAAGAAAGAAGAAAAGGGACACGAAATTGTTGTTACTGAAAGCGGAGGAATAACTGAACACACTAAATTACGGTAGTATTATATGTTGCTATTTATTCGGAGCATCTTTATTATGAAAGTATTCGAATTAGAAATGCATACCATGAAACGGGTTTATCTCTAGCTTTTTATATAAGCTCTTCTATAATGATGCTAGAAAGATTTGCATTTTCGGCCTCTACTATGAAAATGGTGAAGACTTATTTACCTATGAACATACCCATGTATTTTGCAGTCTTTATGGTTTAGAAAAAGTGCACTAATCCGTTTCCAAGAATGCATTTTTTGCAAAAAAAAAAGCAATTCAAGACAAAATAGACAGACAGTCATTAATGTAGTCTAACATACTTTTAAATAAGTTTTTTCTTGGTTTTACAACATAAAATTTTCATTTTTAACATGATTTTCATTTTTGTTACACACAAGCGAGCCTAAAGCAATCGAGTATCGAATCCCTTCTCTTCTGCAAAAAAAGCACACGAGTAGTCTAAATAGGATCTCTGTTCGCTTCCGCATTGTCCGTCGCCACAAGACAAACATCGCATTGCATACTACTTCTGCATCATACACAGCACACAGGCACATCAGATCAGACATTAGCAAGAATGAATATAGCAGGGAGGAAAACCCGTGTACATTTTTCAAGCTAGTATTGATATTATAGCAGCAACAAAGCTTATTGCATCGCAAGCATTGTTGTAAGTTTTGTAAGCTAGCTCGCAATATACTTTACTCTGAATCCATCCGTCCATTCAAACATTATTGTCCGCAGGAAAGAAGGCAACACAATAATAGAACGCAAACCGTACAAATTGCATTACGTTACTTTAGTGTTAAGGTACATGACTTTGTAAAATAGGACCATTCATTGTAGTAGTAAATAGTAACGTAGTAAATAGTAAAGCACATGTATGTGCAAGGAAGACGAATTTCGATGTACTCCACAAATTATAATACTACTTGCATGCACATTGCACTGGTAGGTACGTATAAGCACTTGGCTACACAACACAAGAATCAAAATCCTGAATGTGTGTGGTGGGGTGAAGTAAAAACTTGAAGCTATATGTACATTATTACAGAGAAGAACGAACCACACGACAATTAACCCTTTTTCTAGTCGGGTACAAACTTAAACCCACAGGACGCAGCACAAAATTTCTGAATAAATGCTTTAAGATGCCACTTTAACCCGGTTGCTGTGTATCTATATATCCATCCAAATCAGTATGTCCTGTTTAGTGGTCTTATAATATGATCAATGATCTTATGACCAAGACTAGGTATGTGATCTTATCATCTGCAAATGTGATAGAGGCCAAACCATGTTCACTAATAAGTATAAATTATTGGTCATCAAACCAATTTGTAGGAACATACGATGCCCAATTTTAGGAAAGAAAAGAATATTGAAGCACAGGCACAATGTCTTATTTTGAGCCTAAAATGACTGGAATGCTGAAAAGGAAAAGAGAGATAAAAAATGTTTCTTGATCCTCTTATTCTCTTTAGAGAAACAATACATTTCAAAAATATTCAGAGGAAGACATGCGTACAGGAAGTTCTACTATTTGAATGTAGTTTGCAATACAATGACTAGGTGAACAGGGAGATTACGGCCTGTAGATTTCACTTGGCGTCCTGCATCCAACCATTAAATTTTATGAGTTATGCCTAAAAAAGTGGAGTGGTGGTGCATGATACATACTAGTACATAGGTTGGTGCTGATGCTGGTGGTTGGCAATGTTCTTTCCTGCAAGAGGCAAGTAGGTATGCGAGAAAAAACAGGCGGACAAAACAGAATAGACAAGGTAGGCAAAAAAGCTTAAAAGCCATAAAGGATTTTTTGTTCCATTTCACTTCTTGGACTTTTAGTACATTTAGACATTCGTATACAATTGCAGTTTTAGTAGTAAGTAGTAGGCGAGTGTTCTGTGTTGTTGGTCTCTGTTGTATGTGTGATGGTGCGGTGGTATATTGCACGAAGAATAAGAACAAGTCAGACAGTTGTTGCGTCGAAGCAGCACAACAAAAACAACAATTAGTTTGTTTTAAAACAATTAAATAAATAGATAAATAAAGTGTGTGGAAGGAGAAAAGCAGGAGAAGTTTAATTTGGAAAATCCAGAGCATCTACTAACTTTTAAAGGGTAAGAAACTTTGAAATACTTATTCTTGTAGAGCCGTTTCACATTTCCCTTTTCCTCTTTGATTTCATCCTTTTTACTATTTTACGAGTACAAGTATTATACTTTAATTGATATTTGTTAAGTAGTACTGTTTCCAAAGTTTGTGTTTCTTAACCAACAAAGTTATAGGGCATCATTGAGATTCCATTTTCATACAGATTGGAATAGTTTTATAATGGGTGTTTATGGTAATGTGAGAGTGACAAAATACTAGCTAAAAACTCGGGATTACAATTGAGTTGAAAGTTTTTCCGTTCGGTCTACTCACCTCTCTTGCTCATCATCATAGAATATTATTATCAACTCGCCCTGTTCTCTATAGTATTATCTCGTGATGTTTGTGTCCTGTGTATCGTTGCCGTTCCATAAATCGTTCGTATCGTGGTTTTTTCTTTTGTGATGTGGTTAAATTCCATAATCTTTTTGCATCTATTTGATTCTGCTGCTGTTCCTTCATCTTTTTTTCCATTCCACGTTCTCTTCTTGTGTGAATCAGAGTTCAAACTCTCTTTATGCAACAGAAATAAAAGACATGAGAGACTATATGCATCCCCATGAGTCATCTGACCTTTTCTTCACGCGTGTGGGTGGATTTGGTTCTATAGTACTACTGTTCCGTCATTATCAAGAGCTTACAACGCGGACCAGTCAAGTCTGCATAATAAATTTACGTTGTGGTCCCGTTCTATGAACTCAATACTAAATATTTCAACCCGTTTTTTATTCACCTACGCATACTAAAATGAATATAAATCAAAATATGATACAAAATTGACAATAATGCGTCATCGGGTACTCTATAAAAGAGGAAGAATTGCTAGATTGATTTATGTACGTATATTGTGAATTGAATTGTACCCTATAGCCTATGAAAGTTGGTACGAGAAAAAATTTTGGAAAATGGAAGCCAATAATTTGTCCCGAACATACTTCCTCATGGGGAAGGTGTGACTAAAAACACATCAATGAATTGAAATGTAATGAACATGTGACCAGAATTGGTGCCTAAACTGAATACAAAACAATTTTTGTTTGAATGTGTGATTTGACATTTTGTACTGAACAGGAGAGGTTTTTGAATTGGAAATCGATTCTGTTTCTGTTTACAATTTTATTTCTTAAAACTGTAGCCACGGTCTGAAATAGTCTGCCTGCTAGAATCATAGAAAGTCAAACTAGTAGTCTTTTGTGTTTAATGTAAACATAGAGCACAAGATAATTATGTTTATTGTCTGCAATAGCTTATATTTATAATGCAGCGTATTTGTTCCCGCTTTTATATAAGCTTGTCCTTTTTATCGCCGTTTTCACTGGGAATGCAGGTTTTTGAAAATTATTTCCAGTATCAATCATCTAAGTAATGATAAGGATATTTACAAAAGCTTGCTATTAACATTAACGACGTAAGTTCACGACTTATGTCATATCTCACCTCAGACCTCACCTGTTTAAACCATTATGACTTTGCGTTGAGGAAACGTATTTTATAGCCATTTTTATGCATAAGCTGCTGTTACTTTTTTCAAACGTAAATCATATTTTCATTTTTACGGTTGCGCAATTCCCTTTGTTTGTTCGCGTCCGGCTATACTGTCGACTGCGTTGTAGTTTCTTTGCTAAGCAGAAAAAGTTACCTATTTTGGAAACGATTTCGCATGCCATTATTTACACATTATAGAGACTACCCTTCGTAGTTCTCTTCAATTTGCATGAGTAATGCACGTTTTT
Source organism: Entomobrya corticalis (assembly GCA_034694325.1). NCBI lineage: Eukaryota > Metazoa > Arthropoda > Collembola > Entomobryomorpha > Entomobryidae > Entomobrya > Entomobrya corticalis. The sequence goes on from JAQFYG010001237.1 coordinate 5,581, forward strand.
TGTAATCTGCTTTTGCATCTGCAGACAGTTGGGTTCCAGTTTTTGAATAATTGTTGTTATCTGTTTGCTTCTTCGTATTTAATTTGAATTATGTATAAGCAATAAGGACAGTCATATAGGAGTGGATTGTTGAATAAAATTATGTGAAAGCAAGTAGGTTAGGGAAGAAAAACAAAAAGTGCACACATGCATCTAATCCAATTAAATGCTTGTCTTGCCGAATATAGAGGCACATTTGACAACGTCTTTGTCTTCCTTGCTGGATGCACGTGAGATGGATGGCACATATCGTTTCAATAAATAAAAACTCCATATGAAATGTTTTGCATCTCTTGCACTTTTTTACGTTTCAAGAAGAAAGAATGCGAACGTGACACACTTTATATTTACTTTAACGTCGGTTTATTAGCCAACCACGTTAACAAATAAATCAATTTATGCATTATTTTTTCGTTTAGGTAGCATACCTAATTAGCATTAATTCCAAAGTTTGAAGAATATGCTGTTTTTCGTGGTGTCATTGAAATTTTACAGTTAAGTTTTTCAGTACGCAGTTATATTTATGCATGTTTTATTCCCCCAATCAATCATAATGTAGCAAATAAGATTATCTTTTCTTAGCATTTATTTTTTGATGAGTAAAGTTAAAGAGGCGAAATGTTGGGAGCTGAGAGTAGGATGAAATGTATGTCATAATTAGAAAAAAATCTTAAATACCTACTTGGAATTTATGTGACAACAGAAATAGATATTTACATAGGTATACATACATATAAGGCGAAGGACTGCAATATTGCTATTAATATAGGCTTTTACTTTTTATTTATAGGCTAGAATTCAATGTGATTGCCAATATCAAACTATAAAGCAGCAAACTTTATTACACATTATTCTATTACTACGTTGGCCCAGTGGAATACATGCCAATTCATTCATTACTCACATTATATTACGTGATGTAATATAATAAAATGTACTTCCATTTAATTCTGATCTGTTTAAATTTAACATATGTATTTAATAACGTTTGCTAGGGTACATACTCTTGATTGTTGATTGGCATGCAATTTGCATTTAATATTGGAACAGCAGGGCAACCTGCAAAAATGCGACATACATATAAACAGTATTAAGATCTCCATTCGCGATATCAGTATCCCGCGATTGTAGCAGCAATATATCGCTACTGCTGTGGTAATCATTATATTTAATTGCGTCCTTTGCTCTGAGGACAGACATGCATCCACCACTGAAAGATCAAGGTTGAGGACTGAGGAGATTTATTTACGTAGAGTGTAGAGATGCATCCGTCAATACATCATGTTAAATGTAAAAGTAATATTAAAATAATTAAGACTACAGCGCTCGTTTATAAATGTAGTACAAATTAGGTACGTTACTCACTATTTCATATTCTATTCCGTCACATTAATTGTACGGTTGTTGCAGTCTAAAATCTAAAATATTACTAGGAAAGAATCATCCAAAATTTAGATACAAAACATTTCCTTTTATGCTAAATCATATTGCAAATGATCATCATAAAGCCACGTCAAAATGAACTTGAAATCATTCATCAGATTTTGATGGGATGTGAGAGAAATGGCTCTTCATTGTATTATCCTAGTCTCATATTAGTATCATAAGTTGGAGGGGAAATTTATTAGATCGCATGGTATTTCTTATCGGTTCCGTTGCCGTACTGAAATCCATCCAGCATCCGTAAATAGAGTTTGATATTGATAATGATGCGCCAGAAAAATCAGCTGCATGTCTCGTTACACTACTCATGGACTCTTGTTATCTCTCTTCTGCAAGATATGATAAGAATGGCATGGATTTTACTCGGCTGTTGCATAAATGAAATTATAATTAGTCCATGTGTGAGTATGCTATGTGCACGGAGGAAAGGAATGAGAAGGAGGCGGGGAAGAGATAAGGATTTTGTACTGGTACTATTCTGGTTCATGGTGGAAAGGAAATGGAAATATTTCTGTATAAGTATTACACAAATATGTACGCAGTAAATTGGCTCTTCTGTTCTACTTTTGCTCTTTTGCTGGTCTCATGGAAAAGTATTTAGATTCGTGTTGAGTAATCTTTTTGTAAATCCTGACGGTGTCATTATCATCGTAAAAAGTAGAACAGTTGACTTGAGTTAATAATGCACCTTAAAACGGGACCATGAAGACGACATGGGATAAATAATGATACTTATGGGACAGTGGCTGCTAAACGTAGTTTAAGGTTTCAGCAATGCGATATAAATAAATGTAGGACAGGAGGATGACCGATCTGCCATTACCAAAATAGATAGTGGTTATCGGCTTTTGACGTTTATTGTATTTTCTACCAAAAACCGTATTATATACTATTGGCAAATGCATTGAATTTTATAAAAATGTGTATTGACATTTGTCAGGCATTTTTACTAGGTCGTTTTATCGATACAGAGTTGCTATAGTTAATTAAAAGTTGGAAGCAGTATTATTTAGTCATTGGAATTTTTGTTTTAGGTTGCAATCTCACTCTCATTACTACTTTTGACTTTCTACCTACCTCTCTCCTAGTCCCCTCTCCATGCACGCCTCCATAAATATCAGTATCAAGGTTGTTGCAGTCTATTGCGGCATTTAAATAAAAGGTTAAAAGCTAGAGTTACATGTATTTGTGCTGTAGACATATTTAGTTTCCTCATTATTTTCACTATCGTCATAATCTACATCGTCAAACTGATGTGCATTGACTTCTCTTTCCGCAAGAAAGCCATATTATAATTCTGCAAAGAGCCCAGTACACACAATTTCAGTGTATGGATGAGAAGAAAAGTGATGACGTCAATAGTGCGTATACAAAATAAGTGAAAAGCCAGCGACGTTGCTAGCTTACCTTTAAAGTTACAACATCAGCAGTCCAGCTTTGATAAACTGGAATTCTCAAACTAAGCTTTGCTGCAAGAAGTAGCATGAAAGAAATAAGTTGCCAGAAGTTGTAAAGATGCAAACGGAAAATAAATAAATTTAAAAACAAAAATTAAAATTTTAAATAAATAACAAATATAAATTTATTTAAAAATCTGCATTATTATTAAAAATATTTCATTGTCAAAATGAGTCGACTAGTTAAAAATAAATAAACTGAGGGATTGCAATTACTCCAGGCCATGTGAATCTCATTTAAGGATTATTCAGCTCTCATCCCTTGAATGTCATTTGCATGACATCTTCCTACAGAGACGGGATAACTCTGAAGGGATTCCGTTGGTGCTACCCACTTACGTCCCAAGTGGCACATTGTCATCAACGGTATACGCTGCCCGTACTAACACCGAGCCAACAGCGATGCGAGAGGAACAGACCTGCTGCAAACTCTCAGACGGTCACCCATCCGAGAGCTACAGCGGGGCCGTTAACCTTAACCTAGCTAGGTAAACCCAGACTAGACAAACTAGACCACCTGCTCCTCTCTTTTAGTCGACTAGTTAATTACAATTAGTGGAAATTGATATCACTTTCGGGAGGCTGGTCCAACGCGTTTGATGGCGTCGTCCAGGTTGGGTCCACTGTGTCCTTGGGGGTCCAGGTTGATCATTATCCGATTGTCCTTGATGTAGGTAAACTTGATTTGGGCTCGCTTCCATTCAGCCTCCAGAATGTCCTCAAACTCCTTTTTGAAGCAGTCTCTGATGAGGAAGGTTTTGTTGCTGGTGGTCCGACGTCCCCTGGCGTATTGGGGGGCAAACTCCGAAAATCCATCGTTGGAGAGGATGCAGCCGTCCGCTTCATAAGCGAGAAGCAGGAGGGTGCTAGAAAAATAATAAAAAATAAAAATTACCTACAAATAAGATAAAATTGATAAGATATAATCAGACTTGATCTACATGCATATCATCGTAGCATCCTGAAGGGGTGTAGATGATGCGAAGCGGGTAGCTGATGTCCAGGTCCCAGTCCAGCAGCTTTTTGAAGGACATATTATCCGCGTACTTGAATTTGCGAGATTTGTGATCCAGCAGGAGGTCCATTGGGAAGATTATTGTAATATCCTTAAACGTGTCCTTCAGGTTCGGAATGCAGCCAGTCAGAATGCAGAAGTGTGGATCCGGTGTTCCTTTTTCTCGGAATTCGTTGAATGTTCCCCAGGACCGGGCGAAGTTGGCTCCATCAATGAACAGGGAGGTCCCTCGATATGGCTGCTCTCTCCTGGTCTTGGTCAGCTGGGTTGGCGTGAGTCCAATGGCGGTCTCCATGTTTGAACGGGATATCGGTCCCACGACGACATCAGGCCGACTCGTTGCCGGAATGGTGTTAAGAGGTGGCGGTGGGTTAAGCCTGTTGAATTCCTCCAGGAATTGGTCCTTCTCCTGCTGGAAGGTTCGCTTTCCATGCAAGACGCGGTCCACGTCAGCAGCGATGGTGGCGGCGTCCCAATTGATGTAGAGTAGGGCGTGCAGCAGATGCTGGAAAAAGTTCAGATTCTTCCAGTCGACGAGGTTTGGGGTGGCTCCTGGAGCGGCGGCCTCCAGTGGATCCAAGTCCTGGGTGTAGCGGGGCTGCATCGAGATTTGAGGGATCCTGGCCTTCAAGGTCTGCAGATCATCGCGGAAGTGGTCCCTCTCTTGCGTCAGTCTCTCCAGGCCCTGGGAAAGTCCCAGATTTTCCTCCACCAGGTGGGCACCAAGAGCTCGTCTGTTAAAAAACAAAATTAAATCCAGCCGATTAGTACAATTTCTTTAACCAAACTGACCAAACCTAACTGGAAACATCACAACATGAAACTTACGCGTTTATTCTACGCCAAACCTCGAACTTCTCTGGCTGCTTTGAAGTCTGCCTCCAAATTGCGGACTTTTGCATTTAGAATTGCCATCTCGACATCCTTCTGTCCGAGTTGGCCATCCTTCTGGCGGAGCTGGTCATCCTTCAAACGGAGTTGATCATCTTTGAGACGGAGTTGGTCTTCCTTCTCCCGCAAAATGGCCAAGAGCGTTGTGATTTCCGGAAGAGCTGGTCCCTCAAAGAGTGGTGGAACGTGTTCGGCAACGGCTGGTCCGTCGGCGAGTGGCTGTGTTGTTTCTCCAGAGGTGGCGGGCGGCGGTGTTGGTGGCTCGGTATGGCGGCGGTGTGATGCGCTGGTTCTAGCTGGAACCGATGGGTTGGAGATCCTCTCTTTCGTCTCTCGGCGGGTTGGTGTAGAAGATGGTCCTCGGCTTCTGGTCGCTGGCGGCGAACGTCGTCGTGGGATGGGGTCCTGCTCTTCCATGTCTTCATCGCTGGTATAGTCGTCGTGGTTAGGCCTCGCGCGACGGGCTGGTGGTCCTCCTGCTGGGCTACGGCTCCTCCGTCCAGTCGCGTGGGTGTTTGAGTGTCGTCGTTCCTCGGGAAGACGTTTGTTGCAGCACGGTAAGGGCGGTAGCTGTGGCCTTCCGGTGTAGGCCTGTAGAGTTCTCATAAGGACTGCAATCTCAGCTTGTCTGGGCAGAGTTTTGTTGTTGTAGTGAAACACAAAGCCTGCAACAGAGAAACCAAGACATATTATTTGCAGCAACATTTCCGATTTGCCAGCTTTAAAGCTTATTTTGTAAATTTACTGCCGCTTACAATCCATACAGTTAGTTGGGCACTGTTTTTCTCTGTGGCTTCCTATCAGGGGGGTCCAAGTTCGGATGAGTGGTCTGATAATGCCTGTCTCGACCCCTTTTCCCGCAAATGGTTTCTCCGCATCTTTTTCTGTTCCGAAGTATCACTGGGTTATATCTCAGGATAGTGGGTCTTGGTGACGTGCCTTCCTCCGTTTTGACTGAATTCAATGTTGAGGCACTTTGGAAATGTGCACACGAACATTGTCCTGGGGTCGACGGTTCCGGTCTGCACGCGATTGTAGGCGGCAAAAAAGTCCCTCTTAATGGCGGCGAGGCTCCTGTTTCCTTCCAGTGGTGCGTCCGGATCCGGGTTCCGACGTCCTCGCCGTCGATGTGCTGGCGATGGCTGGAGGTGGTGCTGCATTCGCGGTTGAGGTCCTCGACGAGGTTCTCCTTGGTGTTGGTGGCAGTCTGGCAGGACCCTGGGCAGCGTTTTCCATCGTTGGAGCCGGTCTTGGCTCTGGCGAAGCAGGAACTTGGGCAGGGTGAATGGTCCGGGTTGAGTTGGGTGGAGCCGGTCCAGGGTGCGGTTGATCCGGATCTTGGGCAGAGTTGGCGGAAGAGTCCATCATTGAAGAGTGTTTAGCTCTTAATATTCAATTGCTCGCGAGCCGTTATAACGGCTGTTGGTTTAAGAAGAGGTCCAATCCAAATCCAGAGTCCAGCCGGGCAGAGTTCCTTTCCTGATGAAGATCCTTGGAAGAGTGATGCTAATATGGAGGAAAGCGACCCTTTTTATACCCACAGGCTGAGTTGGAAGGTTTTGCTGGTACATTTGGAAATGTAATTTGCTAAACACATGCAGTAGTGCTGAAAATATATTGCTAGGTCATTTTTTTACATTTTATTCAACGGCAGCAGCATATTAGGGATTAGCTCAGTACGCTAATCCTTTTGTATTTTCTCGTGTGAAAGCGGTCAACGGTGTTGATTGGAGCGATGCCCATTGGGGATTAGCGTGTCCAAATAATCTCTTTCCTTGTTCAATACCAATGTATTTATTTTTGCGTGTTTTCATATGTATTATATTATGGCTATATCAGCTTATGAATAGTTTTAGTAATATTTATGCACTATATTTAACATTGTATGCACATTGTGAAAATTTTTGAAAAGTAACATAACTTTTAAAAATCGGTTTTGGACACACCTAATGGTCCTTTTGAAGATATCATTCCTAAAAATGTAAAATTTGACCACAACTTTTTCCTGTCTCCACCGACGTCTGATGTAACCCCTCATATATCGTTTCAATTATGAAAGCATACCCACACAATTGACATTTTCCTTTCTCTGCTAGGTTTCCCATGTCCGGAGTATTGAGTGCTCAACCGATGTACGAAGACGAAGAGTCGTTGTTGTTCTCCTGCTACTGCTTATCACGAAGAAAACTGGCCATTGACCATGAGACTTCCATGGACGTCCTCGAGGAAAATACTTCATGGGTCGATCAACCTGTCATCGCTCCTCTAGTATATGATGAATTTAAACGATTAGTAGCTACTCCTGCTACTCATTTTACAACAGCTACTATTCTTTTTACTATTATTACTACTTCTACTCCAGTTAACGCTTCCCTTTGACTATAAAGTCATTACTAGGTTTTATTCAATTTATAATAAGCATAAAATTTAATAGAAGTAGTAATTAGTATTTAAAAACACAGAGAGAGAGAGAGAGAGAGAAACAAGTATTCCGATACTTACATAATACGCATAATATATTATATATTCACGGTTAGTTAGTATAACAATCCATACATAACTGAAAAAGTATCATACGTCATCGTACCTTCCTCCATACGTCATCCTCTACACGCACGTTTCTTCCTTTGACTAGCACGTGTAGTTACAGAGCAGCATTCTATAACAACAACAAAGATAGTGAAAGAAGAAGAGAGCTCTTCGAATAAAAAAACGAGGAAGCAGCGAACAGCACATTCAATAATAACAACAGTCAAAATAGAACACGCGCCGAGCAAGCAGAAAAGAAATAGAAGGGAAAAGGCAAAAGGACATCCGAGCACTTCGTAGTAGATTTTTCAAATCACCTGTAATTTTCTGCTCGAGACTTAATTCGGGTTAAACTTGTGTTCGAAAATTCAAGAAATTAAACAATTTTCTTTTTGTTTGTTGTTAATTAATTACACTCTTTGAAAAGACTGCTTGAAATTAAGTCTGATTCTCTTTTACACTATAATATTATATTACTGCTGACAGCTGGGACGAAGTAGGGTTTTCTAGTAGTGTGCCCTTATTACAAATTGGGGACAAGGCACAAGGCAGAAAAACTTTAAATTTAAAGTTTAATAGGTAAATTATCGATCAAAGTAGACTGCAAATATTTAAAAACTGGGAAATCATGATGGCGAGCAATGCTGGTGGTCATGGTGGCGTCTTTGACATCGAGATCCATGATATCGAGGGATCGGATCAGGAGCAGTCAGATGATGACTCGATTGAGTTGGATGAGGTAAGTTTTACTTTTTTTAATTTTTTTATTTGTAGTTTAATTACATTTAAATTTAGCCATAGAGAATTTACGTAATTCTGGAACATTAATTATCTGCATAATATGCAATGCTTGTTGATCAGTTCACAAGACGACGACCCTATAATCGGTCTTCCGACAGCTGGTTTATGTCTACCATTTATAATTAACATGATGCAATGTGACAGGATTACTCGTATCATGAATTTACGAGTTAAAATCCAAGTTACTTCTTTTCGTGGTTGGGTGAAATAGCTCTATTTTAATTTTAATGTACAAGGACATTAGGACATAAATCTATGAATAGGTAGTTTAGACTATGATCAAAATCAACAAAAACTTGATTGACGTATGTATTTCTTCATTTGTCATTGTCCATTCCATTCACGCATTTCTTAAAATTCTAAGAAATTGCCATTGCGTAACATGCAGTGTTAGGGTTGTGACAGTTGTACTGTACGATGAAAATTTGAACTAAACTGAATTTAAATCAAAATCGGTTGCACCAACAGCACATTATATTTCATATACAAAATGTTCAGGATGTAGGGTGTATTGTATTTTGCAATTTTTGCATTGTTTTGCAGACTTGACTATAGCAACAAACTCAAGTTCCACGTTTTATATATCAAACCTCAAATTTCAGATAGAATGCAAAAACTTATGATGAGGTTTGCGAACATTTTACAAAGTGTTTGATATACTTAAAACGATCAAAGTTAAATTTTCGTGACAGCATTATTCCTATATCCCTATCCATGTTTGTTACAAAAAATAGTAAAATTAAATCAGTTAAGAAGAAGAAGGCTTAAATTTGAATATACTATACATATGTTATTTCGTTCCACTTGGCCCCTGAGAAGAAAACTATTATTGGGCATATAAAGTAGAAAGTTAAGTATGAGCATGCAGTAATATTACCCGAAAGATCTCAATTGTCAGTCGCGATTTTTGGCCATGTCACTTTAAAGTGCATTATTTATACCAGAAGAGAATGTTCAGTTAAGAATTTAGCGATTATCATAAGGATAGATGGATATTGGTGAATAAAAAAGAGTGCAAATTAGGTGACGGTGTGGATGTAAAGTCTGGGTTAGATGGAATGAGCATCATAAAATTATCATAATGAAATGATAATGAACGAAATAATACTGCGTTTAAAAACTGTGACATAGCATCGTAGATTCAACGAAAAGAAATTACATCTGAAATGGCCAGTTATATATACGTGATTTGATACTACTTTGTAATGGAAAAATCATGGAGATTGATCTATTACTGGATTGAAAATTGCAAAGGAGTTTATCGACAATTCAGACATTAAAATAGAACGTTCAGATGAATACAGAAGTTTGTGGCAAGAGAAATAAAAACGACATGAAAAGCCGTAGAGATTGTAATAGTGGTTGTTTCGCGTTCTTTGGTCAATTGTGCTGTGTGAACGATAAAAGTACTGATGATGTTATTTCTGGAAATGGTGAATTACAGGGTGCAAACGTATGCGATGGACGAGATTCCAATGAGTTGATGAAGTAAGATTTGTTCTCAACGAATTTTTATTTTATAATCAATATTGTTAAAGTTGATAGTATTTACTTTAGCACATGAAGCCATTACTATTTCATTTATTTGTTATTCTAATTAAAACGTCTTTAGTGCGGAATCTACTGAAGAGTATCCGATTTCCGAGCAGACCGTAGGTCAAGATCAGAAGGCAGGCCCAACTGACTTTGAGCTTCGCAAGGTGCTGGGAAAAGGAGGCTACGGAAAGGTTTTCCAAGTTAGGAAATGCAATGGAAAGGACGCTGGGAAGATCTTTGCGATGAAAGTCTTGAAGAAGGCGACGATTGTGAGGAACCAAAAGGACACGGCGCACACCAAAGCTGAACGTAACATTCTGGAAGCTGTCAAGGTAAAGCAGTCCTTGCAAATGTAAATAACAGCGCAACAAAATGTTTTTAAATTTCTTATTTATAAACTTTTCTTTAATCCGTTAGCATCCATTCATTGTCGACCTAAAGTATGCTTTTCAAACTGGAGGCAAGCTGTACTTAATAATGGAATATTTAAGTGGCGGCGAGTTGTTTATGCATTTGGAACGTGAGGGAATTTTCTTGGAAGATACTGCTTGGTATGGAAACCATTTCTTACACATGTCTATGTATCTAGGTATATAGGGAATCGTTAATTGTTATCCTAACATCTCATTTCCTATTTTTTAGTTTCTACCTGTCGGAAATTGTTCTGGCTCTCGAGCATTTGCATAAACAAGGAATTATTTATCGGTAAGAAACCAAAGTTCGATTTATAACAACGTTGACATATACCTACAACATAATTTGTTAAATGCTATGACAAACAAACGTAATTTCACAGAGATCTGAAGCCCGAAAACATTCTGTTGGATTCAATGGGACATGTAAAACTGACAGACTTTGGCCTTTGCAAGGAGCAAATTGGGGAAGGTGTTGTCACCCACACTTTCTGTGGTACAATTGAGTACATGGCTCCTGAAATTCTGATGCGAGCAGGGCATGGAAAAGCTGTAGACTGGTGGTCACTTGGTGCTCTAACTTATGATATGCTAACAGGAGCGGTAAGGAAAAAATATGTACCTATGTGAAAGCTATTATTCATTTGTGTAATAAGATTTCGAAAGACGAATTTGAAATTGTGATATGAAAATTCAATGATTTCTGTTTATAGCCCCCGTTCACGGCTGAAAACCGAAAAAAGACTATTGATAAGATTTTGAAGGGAAAGCTCAATTTACCTCCGTATCTCACAAACGATGCCCGAGATCTCATTCGCAAATTACTCAAAGTAAGAAATAAAAATTATTTGACTAGTCTAGTTAGCGGATGAAATGTTATAATTTAAGGATATTTATGACTTTAGAGTTAAATAATTAAATAACTCATTAATTTATTATAGCGTCAAGCGAATCAACGTTTAGGATACGGTGCTCAAGACGCCCTTTCCATTCGTAATCACGCGTTTTTCAAAACGTGTAATTGGGAGGATGTTGGCAACAGACGGGTTGAACCACCATTCAAGCCTTCTTTGACCAGTGATGATGATGCCTCGCTCTTTGACAGCAAATTCACTAAGCAGCCACCAGTGGACTCCCCTGATGATACAATGTTGAGCGAGAGTGCGAATATGGTGTTCCAGGTTGGTTAAACTTAAATCTTTCATGTACACAAAATGTTAATTAGTCATGATAGCTTCATCAAGCTGATGCAAGTATCGTACATTGAAATACGTGTCCATTTAAATTGTACCTAGGGTTTCACTTACGTTGCGCCTTCCGTTCTCGAGGATAACGTCAAGCAGCCACATGTCGTCCGAGCTAGATCACCTCGCAAACACTCTGGAAATAATATATTTCGTCCTCCGTTCAACAATCTCCAACAGTCCACTCCATTTGATTTTGTTGATAACAAGTATTCCTCCGAGGCAATGGACACCACTTCCAGTCCGGGAAAGTGCTTTTGATGAACGTAGAGTATAGAGCCTAAATTAATAAGTAAACGTAATTGTCGGGAGCCATTTATTAACCAAAATTCTCTGTAATAAATGATTGTTGTTGTTGATTCACACTGAATTATTTAGTGTAAATAGTTACATGGGGTGTTTCGCATATACATCGATCAGAAATCGTACGGACGAAATTAACAATAACTTCATTGAAAAACACGTACACACGATATTATTATTCAGTAACATATTGTTATAGCTATAATATAATCATAATAATAAGTTATCTATATATAATGATAGGAAGATGATCATGCTATTGTGATGCAAAGTATATAAATAGACCAACAGAGGAAATGAATCAAAGGTATTTTGTAAACTATATAAGAACCAAATTAATTGCTATTGTCTTCGTCATTTCCAGTTGTCTCTTTCTCTTCTTTATCTCGTCGTTCTTGGTGTATGAATAGCTTGCCAGTGTAGTTTCTTCTTTCTTCATGTCTGCTGTACCTTATATATTTTATTGTGTGAACACGAGGTAGACATACATTTCAACAGAGCTTGTATGCCTATTAGATTAGAGAATGAGCAATTTAAAGGAAGTATCGATGTTATTCTGAAGAACCAGAAAAAAACAATCAGCCTTATTACGTAATTGGTGTCGGTCAGTGGTGATTAAATTCATTAAAATTTTGAGTTGTTAACTACCACTTCATTTTCTGGAAAGGTAACATATCAATGGACTATGAAAGAATAGAGAAACGATTGAACTGAAAAAATGAGTGTTATTCTTAATGGTTTAAATGTTATCCAATAAGTTCTACTTTTTTATTCATTATTGTCATGTTAAGAATGCTGTCTGGGAAGTATAATCTGGTTTACAGCTCTGTTGACTCTTTTTAAATTTGTTTTAATAGCTTTACATAAAAGCTTAGGAACATTTCTGTGCTTCTGTATATAACAATTTAAAGTTGTTTGCTTCCGGCCATAAAGTCCACTACAGTAGTTTAATAGTAAAAATAGTGCATACATCGATGACATTGCTAACACGACAGCGTGTAATGTAAAGATGACAGCTGAATTTTTCAGCTGCCATTTTGTTTTTTACGTATTAGTCATTTTATGAACATAAAATGCCTCAAAATGATATAAATGTCCTATGTAAACGTCTTGTTGAGTGTATTACTGTGTATTATTATTGCTATTATTCAATTATTATTCTCTTATTCTGAACTGTTTTAAAATAAGTAATAATAAGACAATGATATGATATGTAATAAGTGCATATTAAATGGATACACCAAAAATATTTTGTAACAAAGCATTACTATACTATGGATGTTATTGCAATGATAAATAAATAAATAAAACTGACATAATGTCGTCCGTTTTTAACTATATAGTTTCGATATAATTGCAAACATTTTTGGCACTTATATTGTGAGACACTTGAAAGCAAGTCACCCTTGCATGCATTTTCTAAAAGCAAATAGTTATTAACAAATTACATAAAACTGGAAAATAAAAATCATGGACTTTCATTGGTTTGGTGCGTGCATAAAATTTCGTAAACTTTGGTTTCTATTTTAAGCAGCTTGCATAAATACATGAGAGTTGATAATTGCTCTCCCCAAAAAATTTAACGAGATTTTGATGATGGATCCATTAAGAGAGCCAATTTGTAACTTTTGTATGAAATTGCTAAGCACATACCCGGGTTGAAGGCTGCCTTCCGATATGTCCATCTGCCATATCTACATGTCATGTCAACATTCCACAATAAGTATCATCGACCTCTATGTTTGCATATGTCATCGCTATAGATCCATCGCATAACATTTAACTTGATCCTCTCTGTCTGATAAGCACGCAAGCAGTAGAGGGCAAAATTATGTGGTAACGTATCAATTTCCTGATAAGATAAGATGATAGTGGATCCAATCAACCATCAACCTTACCTTCTGCTGAGCTGAAAGGTATTTCCCATCAAACTAGTCATATCAAGCAATGGCGAAAATACGAAGATGAAGAAATCCAATTTTGTGACCCCTTGAGCCCCCAGGGGCACGATTTGACCTGGAGCTGACCTGGCCTTCACATAACTTGTTACCCTTTGACCCTTCTATCTAAATATGCGATGAAAATGTTAAGCCAACAAGTGACCTTCTCTGATCTGCTGCCAGGGGGTCTGACCCCGGGGCTGAAAACCTCGAAGCCCTTGACCTAAGGAATATGTGTACCAAGTTTGAGGAAGATCATTCAAAGGGTTTCAAAGTTTTGACGTGTACAGACGGGTAGATGGACAAACGCAACAAAAACATAACTACGAGGAAATTCTTCATCTTCGTAATAATTTTAAAATTGTATTCATCATACATAACATAACTTCCTACTACTGACTACGATTCTAACGATAAGACATGCGTAAATTTGTTAAAATCTTGTTTACTCATCGTTACGATTCTCTAAACCATTTCGAGTTGTTTTTTGAAACAATTTAAACATGACAATTGGATCGTCCGTTGTAACTAATTATTTATTCCCATAAATATAGGTTAAAGAAGCTACTAAGCAAACAAAACTGGATATTGTTAAAGTACAACTTGATATAATATTTGTACCTATTTACATAATATGCTGGAGACGCAGCTTGGAGATCCGTGTCTCCTCGTTTCGTGAGAAAATGGAAAGCAAAGGAGGAAGTAACAGCAGCATCTACAGAGAATCCCTGAGAAATCAATCCACAATGGGGCATTGTGAGACACGTAGAACCTGGTTGCGTTGTTGCGTAAAGCATATAGTAGCCAATGAAACAATAATTGTCGACTTGGGTATTCACACTAATCGAAAGCAAGATTTGCTAAGCTAATATATTACATTATATGGAACATGAAAATTAAAATCGGTTGAAACTTTGGGATAGATACTTAAATCCCATCTTCTTTTGGACTTGAGAATATCGCATCGGAGTAATAAAATGCAAATAAAATT
>JAQFYG010001238.1:0-20172 GCA_034694325.1 Entomobrya corticalis
TTCAAATATAGCTTATTTGTACATTTGTGCATTTGCACATTGCAATTGTGAGGAAACTACATTAAATTAGTGCAACAATAATCGCAAGGTCATTATATCCTGGTTGTCAGGTTTATTTTAAATTCTGTCATGGCGACATAAAGACAAAATTTTTTACACATTTTTGTGCGCCTCGTCTTCGACTCACGTATTCTCTTCTCTCTTCGAATTTTTGCTTGCAAAAACGTTTTTCTTGCCATTCTTCTCGCTTCTCTGCTCCTGTCCCGCATTTTAATTATAATGTTTACTAAATAGATTTCGGTTATATAAATAGGATGCTGTGGTGATGGCTGTGACAAGTGAACACGGTACTGACACCATGCAAAATATATAGCATTTTTAAAGAATTTGATATGATGTGATGTATGCTTTGCGAATCCAATGCCATAGCTTTTATATTGGATTCAATTGATTCAACATTGCGTGTTGCGTGTCCTATATGTACATACTGTTTTAGAGAAAAGTGCATTTTTTGGCATGGAAAGATTGTGAAATGCATAAGCTTTTAAAAAAAGGAATAATACGAATCTGCAATAGCAAGGATGCATAGTTTAAATCATTGTCCATAGGGCTATTCACTCACTTTTTGGGAATTTAGGCAGATTGTACCTTTCTTCTACTTACACCTTCACTCATTATTATTTTTAACACTTTAATTGACCATTTACCAATCAATGATGCTGGAAATTAATTAGTAGAGATTTAGGGGGTTATATTTTATTTAAAATCTTTCGATAAAGATTATTTGTCTTTAGCATTGTTTTGTTTATTGAGAAGGAACTTGTTTAGAAATTTAGAAATCTGATGAGATAGTTTTGGCATTATTTAAAGTTAATTACTATTTAGTGGGGAGTAAACTGAGCTTTTGCAAAAACTAGAGAGGGTTAAACAACAAAATTGTCATCATGTTGACGGGGACGGTGGAATTGGCATTGGCATTTGTTTTAATGTTGCTGGTGGTTTACTGGCATCAAAGGAAGAGACGACCACTGATCACTTTGTTGAGAAGAAATGGGATCTCGGGACCAAAGCCTCACTGGATATGGGGCAACTTGCGAGAGTATATGAAAACACCGAATGTTATTTGGGATAGTGAGCTTACTAATAAGTAAGTTGAATGCTTATCTTTTTAGATAGTTTTATTTGAATAATTAAGGAAATGTAGTATAGTGTAATCTGGAAAAAAATAAGTAACGACTGATTTAATTCACAGTTATGGACCAATTTGTGGCTACTATCTTGGAGCCAAACCAGTGATTTTAGTGACGGATTTAACCCTCTTGGAAAAAATTCAATGCTGTCAAGGAGACAAATATTTGGATCGACCGAGGAGAGTGCCTGGTGGAATAAATCCAGATCCAAAACGAGCTGAAATGCTGGGTAACCTCCAAGTTCCAAAGTGGAAGGCACTCCGCACAATTCTGGAAAAGGGATTTTCTCCTCGTAAACTACAAAACATGTCGTTGGACACCCAAAGCCTGATTGAAGTTTTGATGGATAATATTCACGAGCAAGTTGACATTCTCGCAAGCAAAAGTTCTCCAATCAATTTTTACTCCTTGTACCAGAACCTGACACTAGACCTCATTGGAAAGTCTGGTTTCGGCCTAGATTCTGACATTCAACGGAATCCTAACGACGAATTAAAGTCTGCCGTTGAGCAGGAGTTTTCTAAATCAACTTCATCAACAATTTTGAAGCTTTACTTGTGTTTTCCCGAGTTTCACTGGATCCTTCAACCGATTCGAGTGGCCCTAGAGAAATTGAAACAGCACATTGGTCTTGGAGGTCATTCCGAACTTTGGGATTTAGGACTGGATACGCTTTTGCAAAGGAAAAGGGAAATAGCTGAAGACCAGTTTTTAGAGAAGTCATCAGATCTTCTCAACTTGATGATTGCCTCTGGAAAACTGACGGACACTTCTGTGATTGCCAATTCTGTACTGTTTTTTGAAGCGGGATTCGAGACGTTAAGCGCTAGTTTGGCATTTATTACGCATCTTTTGATAAATCATCCAGATGTCCAGAAAGTTGTTCGCAATGAAATCAAAAATATTTTGGACAAAACTGGTGGAGAATTAGAAAATATTAACAAGCTGGCTGATTTTAAGTTTCTGGATGCGGTCATCAAAGAAGGTCTGCGGATGTATCCTCCCCAAACAACTTTTATTGGAAGGTAAGGTTTTCCACTTTTCAAATATTATCTTTTCCTTTTCAAACAATTAATTAATTTAATTAATTTGTGTTTTTTAATTTTTATTTTTTAGAAGTGGTGAACAACCCATGCTTCACGATTACCACTTGAAATCCAGTGACCAAGAAGGAACCACAACAAAGATGACCTGCACAATTCCCAGGAACGTTCACATTCAAGTTGGGCTCTACCAGATCCTTAACTCCGCTGACATTTGGGAGGAACCCCGACAATTCAGGCCTAAAAGATTTCTCGGAGATGGGCTTTCAAAGGAACAGGCTATGGCTTATCAGCCATTTGGAAAAGGGAAACGCATGTGTCTGGGACGAAAGTACGCAGACATGGTTTTGAAAATGGTTTTCATTCAGTTACTTTCCAAGTATCAAATCTTTGCAGCTGATGGAAATGAGGCTGGTGAAGTCGATGTAGTTTACAAAACTGCTACTATGACACCAAAAAACGGTGTTTTTGGATGTGTTGTGTGGGATCCATTATTTTCAGCATGATTTATTGGAAATGTGAACGTTTCAAATAATATGCTTTTAACAAATAATGATTATGTTTTTATTAATTTCTAAACATACTTTTTACTGCATCCATTCCATTTTTGTTTATTTTTACATTTTATTAACAGATTAAATCAATAAACCTTAAAATGTTAACTGAAACGATGTAACGGCATCTTTTATTTTAGTGCATCTCTGCGATTTCCACAAATTGCATCCCAGTCTTTGTTCATGAACAGCCAGCTAAAGTAACATGCACTTACAGAATTCTTAGAATGCTCCAGTTTAACCCGCGAAACTCATATCGCAGTTTTCTGAAAACCAAAACAAAATCACTACAGAATTTTTGAGAATTGGGTTGATAAGCGAATAAAGTAAAAAGATAAGTTTAATTTGCTGTTAAGTTAAGTTAGCAGTTAAATTCAAGCTTTCTAATTATTTGGATATAGGGTTAACACTTAAATAATGAGAGGAAACTGCTATCATCAGTGTTGTAACCTGTGATCGCAGTGCAGTTGTTGTGAAGAAACTGAAAACAAGATAGTAACGGTGAGCGGATAGTTTCCAAGTGATCTAGTCAAGAAGCATAATGTCCACAAGATGGTAAGTTTAATTGGGTAATTAAATAGAATTATAAATGCTATTGTCGGGTTAGTTGTTGTTTCTATGAATTAATATTTATGTTTTCCTTCAGGTACCCTCTTTATCAAAAAGGCAATCCCCAGCTGAGGGTATTTCTACCCAATTTCTACATGAAGCTTGTCAAGCCGGTCGTTGATAACATGCCACCTAATCGGGCCACATTCGAAGTGTCCATGGGGATGAGCCAGCACGATGTGAAGAATTATCTTGAGAAAATATATAATGTTCCTGTGGTTCATGTCAGGACCTACATACAACAGGGTTAGTTGACACTTGTGTTGATAACACTTCCTGCTTATCGTAGAGAATACATGTCTGTTAAAGAGGAATTTGTTAGTGATTGCTATTATTGTTATGGGATGTTTAAAATATAATATTTGACACCAACTACAGGTAGATTTCGGCGTGTTCCAAGGAAGGGATATATTGTCAAGGACGACGATTTTAAAGTGGCTTTTGTGACTATGGTAAGTATAGATGCTATGCCATTTGAGAGGAATGTATTAAATGTTAGTCTGTGTTTTAATTGTTTGTAATTTAGTTGTATTTGTGTTTTTGTGTTTCAGCCTAAGGACGTGAAATTCGAGTTTCCTGAGATTTTCCCCAAGGAGAAGCTTGACAAAGACCTTGAAAACGAAAGGAAAAACTTAGACCAAATGAAAGGTGGGTTTAAGGGTTATCTTAAGCGCAATCAGTTACGACCTGATGTCCCCGGTTGGTTCTTGTAGGAATCTAGCAGTTTATTTGTTAAATGTTATTATGAATATTGTAGTAAGAAATATATAAACGACAGCATTAAAACTTTGTACAGAATCTTAGCAGAAAATGGTACATATATTAATTTTTATTTCCAGTTCCACAACAGTGCAATGTGCATGTATACATTCAATTGTTTTAAATTAATTTAATATTAGGTGATGTTGTCCATTTAAAAATGAGAACAAGTCAAATGTCATTCCAAAAATCGTCCTTTTCAAGACTCAGAATAATCCCCTGCCAAATGTTCCCAATCATCATCAGGCTCCCTGGTTCTCCGTCCATTGTACCCTCCTCCAACCCCGCCCCACTGTCCTCGATCAAATTCATTCCTTTCCTGTTGTAAATCCTGCTCCAATCTCGATGGTGGCGATCCAAAAGAGTTTTTCCCCCTTCCATTACTCCACCTTCCTCCTCCGTCACCCCAAGACGGCCTCCCATTCCCTCTTCCACCTCCGCCTCCATTCATATTCATTGTCGCCTCCGTCTGATAAAAGTCCTTCATCCTCACACACCTCCCATCCGGACTATTCACCTGCTCATTCATCATGTCAACCTTTGTCTTCATAATATTTTCGTGAACAATGGTCACCTTTACACTCCCAGAATTCTTTATCTCTCCAGCATACAAGTCCAAAGTAGGCACGGGAACAACATCCTCATAACATTGTTCAACAATGTTCGCATTTGGCTTCACATTCATATTAAAAGGCACTCTGTCAAACGGAAATCCCATTGGCCTAGCATCCGGATACTTTTGATCAAGCACCCCGCAAAAGCTAAACGCGCTATTGCAGCCCTTCAACTTATCAACATTAACCATATCCTGACTGCCATCTGTAACAATAACAAACAAATCATAGTCAGTGCCCCCTTGGGTACCCTTTGGCAACAGTAAATGCTGAGGCCATCCACAACTGCATTGGGACTCATTGACCACATCCTCCCTGGATTTCGCTTCCCTGTAAAGCTCCTCAATCATCTTAAATGAAGACCCATTTTCATCCCTTAAAGTGACCGAACTATCCTTTGATGAAATCCTGACATCATTCACTCCAGGTTCTAACCGATAAGGCAACTTGTCCATCTCAAAAAACAGTGTCCTCTGCTCATCCAACTGAAAGGCATCCCCATTCTCATCATACTTGGGCGCCATGAAAATCCTTATTGTCGCCAATGCTGCTTTCTTCGTCTTATTCTGGATCTTCAAAAAGTAGTCAAACGCCCCATTGTTCAAATGAGTGAACCTCCCTTCTATCTTAGTTTTCTTCATCCCGGTGGTCACATCCCTCCTGAAATCCAGGCCCCGCGCAAGGTCAACATCCTTCATGTCCCAAAATGTCTTCAAAACATTGACCTCCTGACTATCCTTCGCCTTCACGTAAAACGACTTTGGAACCACCTCAATCCCATTCCACCTCAAACAAAATTTACTTTTCCCGTCATTATCCAAAGGATACGGCCCCAACGTCTTTTTGTACATGTCAAACAGATTATCAATGTATTTATGCCATCGATAAAAGGCAGGATCTCTCATCGCCGCGGACACATCTCCCATTACCCCAGCATTTTCCTTATGCTTTCCCCTAGGATCCTGAGAAAACGCGACCAAGACATGACCCATATTATGAAATCCAATTTCCCCATAATACTGAGAATGTGGCGTCAAAGTTGCAGAGCTTTCTACAATATCGCCGAGGACATCAATCCCTTTAATTTCATCCAAATGTACTCTTGTGTCCTTTCCAGTTTCTCTGTCCTTTTGAACGTAATATCCCAAATCAATACTTTCCAAAATCCGGTCCCTCCAACGCTGCAACTCCTCTACTCGAATTTGAAGACCCTCACCTTTTAATCTTTGAATGTCCGTCAACCTAGTAAATGCTTGACGTGTCCCCCAGATTGAATTAGAATTTTCTGAACTTAATTTTCCAAAATAGCCTTCTTCCAGGACCAGGTTCCCGAAATTGAATTTATTTGCTCGAGGAAGTCCGTTACAAAGCCTTTCAGTATCGTAACGGGCAATCATGGAGTGATGCATATAATAAAAGAGCTCACCACGTCGATCTCGGTAACCTGGTTTTGAGGGATCTTTGGGGGAGCAGGTGGGAAAGACAATGTGCCAATGGAAATGGTGACTATTGACAAGAATGTCTTCACGAAAGTACCACATTCTTTGCTCAGGATCTGTACCCTTCCCGGTAAGATTTTGATCCACGATAACGACGTGTTTGACAGGACCTGATTTGTCATTTGGCATTTCCGGCATATGTGCCATTTTATTGGCTTGCCGGACCACGTCAATGCCACAGTAGTTTGCTGGCATTATTTCGTAATGACCGGGGATTCGAATGTGACGAGTGTCTCGTCGGGATACTAGGCAACTTGATAAGGCGTAAACGAAGAGTTGAGTGTTTATCATGGGGTTGTCCCGACACACACAAGCCATTTGGAATAAGGCGTCCGGATTAGACTGTTCTATTTTTTTAAAATTATTTCAAATTAATTATTAAAGTAATTACAAAGTGTCAAGTTTTATACTTTCATTCAATCATTTTGTCAATTAAATACATAAACACTCACTCATGAAAATTTCTTTCAGAATCGAAAACGCTTTTTTGTGTGTCGGTAAAAAATAGCAAAAGTTTGTCGTTTTTGGACAAAGATGGTTGAGAATCTTCAAATCAGGTATTTGTTGGGGCATTCCGGGAATGGGAACCATTTTTATGCCTCCTTGGCTACGCGATTGATTCATCATTCTGTTTTGAACCATTCTTAATGTTTGTTTCATAGAGTCGCTTTCCTATCAAAATAATGGCCGCAATTTAAATCAGTTAAATATGAATGGCATAATTATGATTCGATTAGAAGGGATCTAATCTACTAACCACCAACTCATCCATCATTTTCTGATCTTCATAATAAAAGTAGGTCATGGCGCCTCCTCGGCCACTTCCTCCACTGTCTCCTCGGACACCTAAATGATTTTCGAATAAAAAAGATTTCAAATAATTTGAATATAAATTGTTAAATGTCCCTTCTATTATCGTAAACTAACCGAATCCCAACGGCTCCGACATTCTCTCAAAGAGATGCACAAAATTTAATGGAGATCCTCTCGCCATTTTAAAGGATTTCAATTAAGTGCCAGCGACTAAACTAATCAACAGAAGAAATCCAAATGACAAGTAACAGTTAATTAGTTCATATATTTTTGTCTTTATATATGTAACTGTGCATTATAAATGGAATGGAAATGCCCGGTCAAGTGAGGACCAATTTTTAGATTTGACCACATCTCTTTTACGTGAATGCAAACACGCGCATCCGGCAAACTTTCCAAAATTTCTTTACTTTAATGTTTCATTAAATTAGGTTTTATGATATTTATGACTACTCAAAATCCTTAATTAATTGAATAGCTTCCTTTAAAAACCGCAAAAAAGTAAATGTCCATAGTCATTATGCATGTTTTTTTTTGTTAAACTGGTGCTCCCAATTTGGTTTCTTTCCTTTCCGTTGTTTATCCCAATTTGCGATAAGTGCAAGAAAACATTAAAACATTACGAATATATTCAATTTTGATTAATTTTTATATAAAAATATAGATATACTGTTTTATTATGTATTCAACTGCATTTAAAGTCGCTTATAAACATTTTTAAATTATCGCTTTTCTCCGTACATTTTAAATACAATACGGATATATGCTTAGATTCGTTAATTTATAAATAATTTTTAGTTCTATTTAGTACACATTTTAAAGTACGGCTTTCATTTCTCTAAGTTGAAATAAATAAATGATCTAAGCTATATAATACAAGTACATATATTTCACTATGAATATATCAGTTACTTTTTTATCTTCTCGTCCATTCTGTGTCCAGCACAGATTAAATAACTTAATAATTTTACAATAATATATAGTTCTAATAATTTAAACTTCTAATATGTCTACAGACCCCAAAATAGAAAACTCAGTAATTTAAGTTTTGTTTAACGCACTAAAAAAACTCTCGAATACACAATTGTTTTGTTATTTAGTTGGGCGAACGGCCATCCCAGAAAAACATAATTTAACGCTTGAGCTTATTTTTCCGCAAAAACTGCCATAACTTGTGGCAAAGTCATTTCCTCACAACCAATTTATGAGGTCACTTCGAATAATTTACTTACTCAATTAATTAAATTTAAAAATCAATAATACTAACAGAAACAGAGCGATTGAGTATTTTACTCAAGTATTTTTACGATGATATAACATGAACAGGACAAGGGCATTTATCTTGTAACCGTTGTACTATCTCCGTTTTGATTTATGAGAAGACCTGGACGACTTGTCAGATTTTTTCTTTCTGAAAATTACACGAAAAAAAATTACATATCATTAAGAAATCCATTTCAATTATAATTTATAAATCAAATCTCTTTTTCGTCTTCAAACTCACTTTTTCTTGCTCTTCTTCTTTTTCGAGGACTTCTTCCTCGAATAAGCTGAATGGCTGCTACTATCATAAGACGAGGCAGATGACGATCGAGAATGAGAATGGGAGGATGAATATGAACGGCTCCTCCTCCTTTTTCTTCTTTTCCGGGACGTTCGGGACGATGAAGATGCATGATTTCTACTTTTGCTACGGCTTGAAGGTCTGCTTGAAGCATTGCTTTTGCTGCTATCGCTATTATTATGAAAGTCCTTGATATTACCTCCACCACCACTACCTCCTCCACTTACTAACTGTCCGCCTGCCCCTGGATGTGCAATGTCCTCCCCACTATCACTCAAAGTTATTTCTTGTGGAACCTGAGCATTTATAATTCTTTCTTGATGAGCGGCCGCCGCAGCTGCTGAAGCTTCCACATTTGTTTGTAACCGTCGATTAAGCAAGTCTCCCAGTGAAGGCCCCGTCGTTACCGACTTTGGCTTGGATTTCGGACCTTGACCTGAAGAAATTTGTGAACTGCCGGTCTCCTTTGATGCTTTCATCACCGATAATTGTGAAGGGTTACCCCCTCCACCAGTTTTTGACATTTTCAGTTTTTGTAAGAACAGTGTAGCCTTTCTTTTCCTTTCTAACCGTCTCCTCATCTTTTCTTCATCGTCTTCTGACGCCGGTGTAGAATTATCCCCTCCTCCACTCGGATCGTCCTCCAACAAATATAAGTCTGAATCCGAGCCCCCCTCTACTTCCCGAATTTCGCCTTCCTCCTCCTCATCTTCCTCCACATCAGCAGGAGCAATAACAGCATTTGTCGTTGTTCCACTTACTGCAGCTCCCCCTGCACCAGTCGCCTGTTTATGAATATCTTCAACGCTCAAAGTCCTTTTATCTTCCTGTAGGGTTTTCATTTCTGACGAACTCGAACCTCCAGGTACTTCGATCGATGACGTATTAACCTTCGTTGTATCAATTTTCACCACTCCTCCAACAGTTGGAACACTCGTTAAACTGAGCGCACTTGAAAAGCGTATCACAGGTTTCTCTTTTTCCTTATTCTGAACCAAACTCGCCTGAGAGAAGACGTTCTCCGCACTACCTCCTCCTCCTCCTAATCCACCACCACTCCCAACTTTCTCTTTCGCGACCTCCTTTTTTCCTAACAATGCACTATTCTTCCTTTTGAGCTCTGCCAATTCTGCCGCCACAGCCGACTTCTTTATCGTAGAAGTTACAGAATTTATTAGCAATTGATTTAATTTGGTGGGGCTATTACTTGTACTAGCTAAAGGAGAATTATTACTACTATTACTGGCTGTACTACTAGTGTAATTAATAAAATCACTACTCGCCACAACAGCAGTACACTCTGCTTTAAATCTTTCCTTGCAATTTAAATAGTACCAGTGGTACTCATGAGAGGGATTTAAGAAACTGAACCGAGGATCACTTTTATTTTTTGCAAGAACTTCAAAATTTGCACCGTTCTTGATCACGTAACTTGCCATTTTCTCAATGATTAATTGGTCTGGTGTCGAGGGCAACTTTTTCTGAGGTTTTGGAACAACTGCTTGAGTCTGCTGACTAGTCAAATTGTAACCGTACATGGAATACATATTCGGATTACTATTTTCCTGATAAGACGAAGATGAATATTCTGAGGAAAACTGGGTGGGAGGTAGATTGGAGGTAGATTGCTGTTGCTGTTGAGATACAGGATCTGGAGAGTCCGTTCCCTTAATTTTTGAAACTAGCATGGAGTACGCATTGTGTCGATTTGTTGAAGAGCCTGAGATAATTGCAGCTGCTGTTGTAGTGTAATCAATAGAAGAAACTGATGATGATGTGTTCGAATTAGATGTTCTAAAAAGACTTGGATGTAAATAAGTGTGATGCTCGGAATCTTCTTCACTGCCACTAAGATTATGACCCGTTGTGTGTTCTGAAGCATCCTCTTCTTGCTCTGGAGGACGGTAAATACCGGATCGAATGGCATGAACTAAAAATTTATAGTATGGATTTAAACTTCCTCCGTGATTTAAAAAATCGAAGAGAGGATTGGACGACTGCTTTGTTTTCAAAATTATTTCCATTTGATTCCCTTGACTGGCTATGAACTTGGCAGTCTTCTCAATAATTGCGTGCACTTTCACCGTTGTCGGCTAAAAAAAGTTAAACAAAATATACCACGTTCAGTAAAAACAATTGAAATTACAATACAGAATCATAGGCAATATACAAATATTTATAAAATTAACCTACCAATATAATTTCTTCAGGAATATATAATCCCACAGGCTTCACATAAGGCGCGTCCTCCTCATGCAACCTTTTCGGTTCAGGACCCATACAAATATCATGACTTTTTTCGTCATAATTATACTGGAAGGCTGCGTAATTTCGAGTGTCATCATTTAACCGTTCTTGAGATTCTGATAACATTCCATTCATTGCTGTTTGTAATTTCCTGTAGTCTCCCTCTAAATAAAAAAAACAAATCAATCAAAATTAACCAATTATTCCTTTCGTCATACCCAGTCTAAAACAAAAATTAAAAAATAACTTTCAGTTTACCTCTATCATAGGCTCCTTCATCATAATCAACATCCTCATTGAGTTCCTTATATCTCTCCTCATCCAATTGTTGTTCAAGCAACTGCTCTT
Organism: Entomobrya corticalis; assembly: GCA_034694325.1. Classification (NCBI taxonomy): domain Eukaryota; kingdom Metazoa; phylum Arthropoda; class Collembola; order Entomobryomorpha; family Entomobryidae; genus Entomobrya; species Entomobrya corticalis. The sequence goes on from JAQFYG010001238.1 coordinate 11,241, forward strand.
GTTCATAACTCCGATTAAGGTCCTCCTTCTCCGCAAAATCCTGAAGATTATCATATCTGGATCCCGCCTCATATCTCGCAATATCCATAAGTGCCCCTCTACAATCATATCGATCAATTAATAAATCCGAATTCCCCATCCAAGGAATTAAATGTTTCTGATTCTCAATCCACTGAGCTCTCTCATCATCCCGAAATATTTTACAGCCATAACCAAACACCAACAAGTCATCATGATTCTCATCATCCGCTAAACTGTCATCTCCAAAGTCCTGTGCTAAAATCGCAGGACTTGAATTTCTCGGAGTATTTGGTCTTCTGTCATCAGGGTCCTCCCCTTGCTCAATTTTAATTTTACTAACGTTACCACTACTTAAAACAACTCCACCTCTAGAAGAGGAGGCGGATCCTCCTCCTCCGGCACAAGATAAGGCTGATGACATGATAGTGGTGGGTTGTTGAGCATGTTGTTGGTGGAGGGGATGATGAGGGCGAGCAGGAACTGTAAGGCTTCCAGGAAGAATATGATGATGATGATGTTGATGAAGATGTGCTGAGGTCAGTGAGGCAGGATTCCAGTCCATCACTGCACATACTTCACTTAAACTTTTTAATTATTTTTATAAACTATTTATTCTATTCAAACTTAATAATAAATTAACTAATTATTAGTATTTTTTATAATGAAGACTGGTAGAGGAGAATGAGGAGGAGGAGGTGACATCAAACAAAAGGATGATGAGTAGATAGATGATGACGGATACTGCCTATTGCTCATCTTTCGGAGGAGAGACCTCAAATGTAGATAATGAACAAGTAAATGTTGAAATCCACCGGGAGAAGTCCATAGAGTGAACCCAATATCCTGCCTTTGTTTCTGTGAAAAAAAATAAAGTAAAACGTTCTGTGCTGAGGCATTGTGCTTGGTGCTTGGATTTGGAAGAAAAAAATATATTTCGTTGCCTAGTTGCCTACATACCTATTGTCCATCGGCACAGTTGCTTCTGCTCCGGCCACAGCCGCGGAAACCAAAGCTGCAAAGTATAGCGATCTTCTATCTGCTCGAATGCCCGTTTCCAGTTCCTGGAATAACCCACGTCAGATTCTATAGTCCACAAGTCTTTTCGTTTGAGTGGGAGCTTGAACTTTGGACTGTGATGAATAAATGGTAGGATCCTGACGACTCCTGGAATTATGGGGGAAGGCGCTTTAGGGATGTTTCTTTGTCTTCGTGCTCCTTCCATCATGTTCATGTCTGTAAAATATAAAGGGACAAATTATTTTTAATTTGATACAAAAGAGCAATTATTTTATTTTATTTTGTTTATCAACTGTTGGGTGAGTTTGGATATACGGCGGACTGACGTGGCTTTATTTTGTTTTTGGCTTGTTAGTTAGGCTCTTGGCTGATTTGTGAGGTTTTTTCATTGATATTTCAAGATCGAGAGTTTTTCTATTACAAAAACCAAAAAACAATGCACAATGAGGCATTCAACATTTAAATGGAACAAGGTCGTCGGGTTTTTCCAAGAAATAGTTATATAAAGAATGAAACAATTTAGCTATTTGCTAAATCGCTGATTACTAATTGATTACTTTGATATGCATTTCGCAATCGAAGATCATGGAAGATGAAGAAGGAAGACATTCCTTAAAATAAATTTTTTTTTGGATAAGATGAAGCTAAAATTAAATATTTGATTGGTTGATAAACGATTAAGTAATACTAGCACATATTGTGTGCTTTGAACTGCCAATGATAATATAAAAAACTTGCTAAAACAACCAATGAACCGATTAGGTAAATCAACAATCAACTGCTCAATTATCTTTTGACTGACCCTATCATAATGCCTTACCAACAAAAACATGATGGGTTGATGAAGGGCAATGATAACACTGTACAAGCTGAAGTTTCCTTCATGGAAAAAGGGTGACATCGCTTGTTAGTCTTCCGTAGTCTTTAGTCTTTCAAAACAAACATTTCATTTCCTGAAATAAATTAAATAACATACAATACAATTAACATGCAAGCATATAAATACACAGATGATCTGAAACAATACTATTTTGATAGTATAAATATACCTTTATTTATATGTATGTATAATATTGTTTGGTATTATTTATCTTAGGGTCATGATATCATTAGCATGGAATTCCTTGTCATCAAAACCCAATTCAACGGCTTCATTCTTCGGATCTTCAAATGCTGGCAAAGTGGCAAGTCAGTAGCTCCCATCATCTTAAAATTTTTCTTAACAAGAGGTCTTTCTCAATGTACGCCAAACTATTCCCTAACTCACGTTTTACTTTCATCTGATACCTCCTAACTTCCTAATGATCACTGTTCCAAACAAATGCAAAGCCCTCCAAAGACTCCATTTCCAGATGCACGCTGAAAATCATCGCCCGGACGCGATGAATTTTCCCACGGCGCCAAGTAATCTTTACCAATTCGCGGAAATCAACTTGATGCCAGTTTGCATTGCTTTTCTCGTTATCATTTGGAACCTCCTTTAAAAATTTTAAAAATAAACAATTTATGACATCTTTTGGTGAAGTGAAGATATGCAGTTCTTATGTGGTATTGCTTTATGAACGGTTATGAATGGATTACTTATGTTTTCCTAAATTCTTCTTTATGTATGTTATGTTGCCTATGTCTAAGTACTAAGTACTTTACCTACAATTAACACAGCTCAGCTACATATTCGCGTATGTATGTATTCATTTCAAAAGTTCTCAAAAGTTGAAGGGATGACAAGTGAAATATAATGTTATCTGTATTCTTCCATTTGAAACTTGGGTTTGGAAATATATTATGAATTCTTTTATGCTCGGTTTCATTATTAATAGATTATAATATAGTGGATGTGTGTAGGAACAGAGAAACAGTCGTGGATGTTTGATGTTACTGTAACTTTAGGATAGTTATTTATGCTGGACCAAGAAAATGCATAGTCCCTCCAGCAGAGAAATGGTGTCGAAACAGGTCCAAAGTGACGGTTCTTGGTGGCAAGAGTGGTGTTGGCTGTAGGTTCCTCCACCTTCGAGGCGTTCGTCCAGGTTGGATTGACAAGGGAGCAGCAGGTGTTGGCAGTATCTTCCTTCTCGGTGGTATTGTTCCATTGGTTCGGAGTCCCAGTTGAATTCGTTACGGTTGGCGTCAGAGGGCTGCATGGCTCGGTTCCGTATCCTGATGAAGGGCAGGGTAGACTCCAAGAAGGCAATAACGTCAGGTCCAGTGGTGATGGTGATGGCAGACTTCCAGATTGGCGGCGGCGTTGTTCCATTTTGGCGAAGAAATATATTTGCTCGTAGAGAATCCTGGGCAGCAGAGTAGAGTTTTCTGGTGGCGGTTATCCTCAGAGTTCAGGTCCTGGTGTAGTTGTTCCGATGGAATTCCAAAAGAGACTGCATGGCTTTGATGAAGCTGAAGGCCCTTTTTATACCTCCAGTCCAGATCCCTTCCATATTAAACGCTTGCAAAAGGGAGAAATGGAAAACTAATAGAAAGTGCTTTGATTTTACTGAGGGAGATGATGACATTTTGTGTATTTCGAATAGGTTTTTAGGTACCTCTCAATATTCTCAATGCTAGGTAGCTCCAAAAGTGAAAAGACATGCTCGTAATGCACTGACTTCATATATAGTTAATATGCATGGTCAAAGGTAAATGTTTTCATGACATTGGGGATTACGATAAATTAAATACAATTTGAAGTGTTGGAAGAAAGCAAGGTGAAAATTTGTGGTACTTTTCAACGAGAGCAACGGCGACTCTTGGAGATTAGGGATTAGCGGATTAGCATCCGCACGAGCAATTGTTGCTGCTAAACTGCTCGGTCCCTTTCTCCTTCTCCGCTTTCCTCAACAATGGCAACTTGCAAACATTGGAGCTTAGTTTGTACCTGCTCGCTCGCCATTAAATATAAACAGTGAATATTATTTAGATCGGAGCAACGGCAAAGGTTTTGCAAGGCAATATGAAGTGAAGTCATTTACGGCCGTAGATAATCCATTGTTCTCGTGTGCATTCCATTTTGTACCTATTCCATGGGGAAATATTTTTCCATCTGTCAGGCTATAATATTGAGAAAGATGCTAATGTAATCCTATTTGTAATTTATTTTCGAATTCTTATTTTAACTCTTTTAAGTTTATAGACGGAGACGGAGGTAGGGTTCAAAATAAAACTTTGAAACGATGGAAGTAATATCGATGCCGGTGCATGAGAAATATTAAGGGTAATATTGTTTAGCTTTCCCCAGAGGTTATCGAAGTAAAGATGAATAAAAATAGGCTGAAAATTGATGAAGGTTCTTCTCTGGACACCCTTGGAATGGTCATAGCTTCTTGCTTACTTTATCGACAATTCATGAAACATTAGATGTGTAGAGGAAATTTTGATTTCAATTCTTAATTACTCGTCCATAAAATAAAGTTTTGCAAGAAAAAGAATAATGGGAAGGTTATCAAGAATGTTATCTTGAGAATAAAATAGACTTTTAACTGTGCTTTGAACTATGAACTGATATTCAAAATGCTGATTTTTTGAAGGTATTTAAGTGATGGATGGTAGTTGGTGCTATTCATGCTTATGACTTGAGATAAAAACATGATATAAATGAAGAATGAATAGATGTGTTCTGGTAAATATTCGGATAATAATTTAAAAATTATTTATTATTACATCACAGTCAAGTAGTTAAAGTCGAATATATAAATTACATTGCAATTAAATTACATAATATCACAGGTTTTAAAAGTACATTGTCAAAAAGTAAATGCGACTAGACACGATAATTACAAATATTTTCAAAGTTAAATATCTAAATCTAAAAGATACGAATACGTCCACTTAGGTCCAACACGGCGATGTGTCCAGCAGGCATCACGCTGATGTCCAGGGGAAGGTCCAGGGGGTCCTGTCCAATTTGCTTAAGTGCTCCAATGCGCTGTCCCTCCGGTCCGAAGATTTTGATTTGGTGATTCCGGGTGTCGCAGACGAGGATGTTTCCGTTATGGTCCACGTCGATTCCTGAGGGTCGCTTCAGCTGGTCACTATCGACGATGACATCCATACGGCGGAAGAGTATGTCCAGGCGGCAGATGCGATGAAGGTTGAAGTCCGTAAAGTACAAGTATAGACCTAATAATAAATAAAATAATAAAGAAGAATTAAACATAAAATTGATGACTTAAAATACATAAGTTTCATGAAAACAAGCTGCCATCATAACAGGAAACAGCGACATTAAATTACTTACCACTTTTGTCAAAGGTGATACCACGTGGGTAGTTGAAGATGACGCGGAAGGGTTCCACCTGCTTGGATTTAATAGCCCTGATACGAAGGTAGACCCCATTCGAGCTGAAGAGTTGGATCCGGTGGTTCCTGGCGTCAGCGACGGCGATGAGGTTCCCATCTGGTGACACGGCGATCCCCCAAGGAAAGTGAAGTTGGCCTGGTCGATGTCCTTCTTTCCCGAATTTGAAGAGGAATTCTCCTGTGGTGGCACAGAGAACTTGGATCCGGTGGTTATCCTTGTCCACGACGAGTATCCGGTCGTTGACAGCGTCATAGGCCACTCCAGTGGGTCGGTTGAATAGTCCAGGCTCCTTTCCACGTCCTCCAAGTTTACGTTGGAATTCTCCATCCGGTCCAAATACTAAGATCACGTGGTACTGGCGGTCGGCAACGTATACCTTTGAAATAAAAAACAAAACAGTTAGTACCTCCGTAATTCATTTTGCAAGTCGTTGGATCTCATACAATCCATAAGCTTTCTCGTCTCGTCAAATCAAGGACGACAGATAAGTAAGGAAGCATTCTACCTGTTCAGTACGAGAGTTGGTTGCGATTCCCCAGGTCTTTCGCATGATAACCTCGGGCGAATCCACGTCAAAGGGATGATGCGGCTGGTCGTCTGCTCCAATCTGCTCGGCGTCCACGGTTACAATAGCTCGTTGTACAACTGGCGATGAGTAGTTCCTCCTGGATATTGACGGCGAAGAGACTGGTCCGAAATGACGATGTTGAGTGGTAAGGGTTTTAGGGGCTGTTGGCTCCTCATCCTTCTGTTGGTGATAGTCCCACGATGAGTTCCTCCAGGTTGGATTGGTAATGGTGCAGCAGGTGTTGGCAGGGTCCTCCTTCTGGTTGATGTCGCTCCAATGATTTGTTTTCAATGTTGAATCCCTTGATGTCGGCGTCGGTGGGCTGCAGGGCTCGGTTCCGTATCCTGATGAAGGGCTAGGTAGACTCCAAGAAAGTGATGAGGTCAGGTCCAGTGGTGATGGCAGTGGCTGAAATCCTGGTGGGCAGCGGCGGCGTTGGTCCATTTTGGCGAAGAAATATATTTGCTCGTAGAGAATCCTGGGCAGCAGAGTAGAGTTGCAATGGCTGTTATCCTTGGCGTTGAGGTCCTGTTGTTGTTTATCCTTCGGAATTCCAAGAGAGACTGCATGTCTTTGATGAGGAGGAGGCCCCTTTTTATACTCCAGGTACTCCATCTGCCCATGTTAAACGCTTGCAGCAATGATAACTCGAAAGCAAATAGAAAGTCCCTTGCTTTTACTTCGAGACAGGTTCCCTCGTGTATTTCGGATGACATAGGTACATTGCATTGTCAGGTTAAAAGGCATCATGCTCAATACCTTTACATTGTAAATAATATACATGGTCAAAACTTCAAATGTATTTTTTCTGACATTGGGGATTACGATAAGCAGCCATTTCAATGTGGAATATTGGAAGAAAGCAAGTTGAAAATTTGTGGTACTTTCTAACGCGAGCACCGGCGACTCTTGGAGATTAGGGATTAGCGGATTAGCATCCGCACGAGCTATTGTTCCAGCTCAACTGCTCGGTCCCTTTCTCCACTTTCCTCAACAATGGCAGCTCGCTTTCATTGTTGCTATATGGCTAGGTACTAGCTTTTCTATAATAGTAATGCAGAGACTTGGTAGAATGCAAAATCCATTGTGCTAATGTTTCACCTTTTCCCGAACTAATAATCAGCAAGTGAGTACTTTTTCAAGTTGCAATACATATTATTGTAGGATGCCAAATAAAAAAGACGACATGTATTAAAAATATTGGAAACAGAATTTAAAATAATGAAAGCGTTTAAAATCTCCGGTAGTAATATAATGAATATTTATAAGGTACCTATGTGCTTTTGAGATTGGCATAGTTCATGATAACCATGCTTTTAATTCGTAAAAATGATATGTCGCAGAGATGTCATATAGTCCTTGGCTGTGCATTATTAGGTAGCATTTTAAAAATTATTTTTACCTTTGCCTTTGTTACAAAAGTAGGTTTGAAAAAATGAGATTATTATTTTTACGGTCCTCCTCAGCTATATTATTATAGGTACCGACTAATTGCTATAATTTCAACAAAATTTGCTAGCGCCATGAAACCAATGTATTTTTATCTAGACAATTTTTATAGCTTTCGTATTTGCTTTTGCGATAAATAACTTACTCAGAGACTACCGTTATATACAAACCGTAAGATTGTAAGATGCATGTAGACTGTATAATAATGAACTTATAGAAGAAGAGCTAATTGAACTACTGGAAAGATTACTGCAAAGTTGCATTGTTGCATTCATGTAGAAAGACAGGATTGCTCTAAAAATTCAAATGAATTCAGAACTCTTAGTATTATCGAACCCAACGACAAAAATACTATGAATATCAAATGTCAAGATGAACCAATTAACAAAGTGACAATGTTCTTCTACAAGTATTTAAGATCTTTGCATATTTTTTGTATCTTGAAAAACTCAAGAAAACTTGATAAACTCGATTAAGATGAAAAATAATATCAAATGTTCTACTTGTGTCTTATAAAAGATGCTTAATTATGACTATTTAAGAGAAGTTGATGATTTTGGTGGAAGCTGTAGAAATTTTAAATGATGAATAAGGTTGAAGTTTGACATTGAAAAACATTTTGGTTTGATTTAGTTTTATGATTATTTATTATATTACATCACAGTCAGTTGGTTTAAAGTCAAAATAAAATACAGCGCAATCAAATTACATAATATCACAGGGTTTAAAAATACAATGTCAAAAAGTAAATGAGACTAGTAACAAAATTACAAATATTTTCAAAATTAATCAAGACTTTAAAATTAAAATTTTACATGAAAGGTTTAAGTTAAAATATACGAATGCGTCCGTTGAGGTCCAGTACGGCAATGTTCCCAGCAGGCATGACGCTGATGTCCAGGGGAAGGTCCAGGCAATGTTGTCCAATTTGCTTTACTGTTCCAATGAATTGTCCATCCGGGCTGAATACTTTGATTAGATGATGCCTGGAGTCACAGACGAGGATGTTTCCACTGTAGTCCACGTCGATTCCTGAGGGTCGCCTTAGATGATTGTAGTCGACGATGATGACCAAACTCCGGAAGTGAATGTCCAGTCGGTAGACTCGGTGGAGGTTGAAGTCCGTGAAATACAAGAACTCTCCTGAAAAGCAAAATAATAAAATAAAAATATTAGCACTTATAACAACAAATAATAATCAGCATCCCATCATTATCATCTCATCTTTACCCGTTATACCAATAAACATTTGCTTACCAGTTTTGTCAAAGGCAATTCCTCGTGGATAGTTGAACTTGACGTGTTTTGACTCAACGTTCCTGAAATGGCGAAGGTAGGTCCCATCCGATGAGAAAAGCTGGATACGTCGGGCCCTGGCATCAGTGACCGCGATAATGCTCCCATCCGGTGACGATGCGATTCCCCATGGAAAATTGAAGTGGGCTGCTTGGTGTCCTTTTCGTCCAAACGAGAATAGAAAGTCTCCAGTGGTGGCGCATAGAGCTTGGATCCGATGGTTGTCCTTGTCCACAACGAGTATCCGGTCGTTGACAGCGTCATAGGCCACTCCTGTGGGTCGG
>JAQFYG010001239.1:0-20172 GCA_034694325.1 Entomobrya corticalis
ATTTTAAGTAAATTCATATTCTAAATCACCTAATGGAAAGAGTCTGAGATATGCTTGCACCTTTACTAGACAAGAATATTTAATTTGTACTTGTACATGATATTTATTTGTTCGTATAAAATTAAGGTTGCCCTCCCACCGTTAGATTACACAGGTACTTTGTGACATCAAATCCCAGGATCATAACCTAGCATGCTCATGGTAATGGTGCATTACATGCTGCGAATGGTACTTATGTAGATAATAGACAAAAAGCTTCTAAAATATTACATTTTACGTATGAGAACAAATACAGAAAACCACAGCTAGAGTTTTTCAAATGAATGGAAAATTTAGCTTTTATTCTGTTCCTAGGATCGTTTCAACAAATTGCAACAGCTAAGGTCTTGGCTATTCACATCAACCAACCAGTTAATTTGCATACATAGTCAAACCTAAACTGTAGGCTTATAATAATACGTTTCTTTCTCGTCAAATCGATATTTTCCCAAAATATACGACCATTTACCATTGTGACGTAGCACTGGTATTTAGCACCAATTAAAAAATCCTAATTACAGTTATCATATGAATTTAAATATGATACGGGACAAAAGGCTGTCTTGGCTGCTGATGATGAATGAAGCATTTTAAGCTGGAGTCTTTTATGGGCTTAATAAAAAAAAGAACACACCCGTTGTAATAAGATCAAATCAGTTAGCAAATTAAGTATCAGGCTTTACGCTTATCTATATCAATCATCGAATCATCTCACAAACGCATATTCACACAATTGATTGATTCAATCTTAATGATAAGTTCATGATAAAATATTACTTTGGTATCACACTATGTATCCGCTGCCAACTAACTGCTGGTTAAAGCTATTACTATTACCTATATCACACTACAAATCTGTGTATACTGGTTATGAAGCATAATATCAGCAATCAAATCCAAGCCTGATCAACCATAGTCATTTTTTAGAGGACAAAGGTGCATTGCAAGATTTGCATTCAACAAGCGCGCAAGAACAATTTCTAGTTGTATGATGCATTTTTCATTAAGTGCCGATTCAGCTTACATTCGAAAATATGAAGTGAATTATCTAGCTAACAGACATGTAACATTTATATTTTGTAGAATTACATTGTATAAGTACATAGATCACACAAGCTATTATGTGTTCCACTTCATTTCTTAAAATCTGAGTGAAGTAAGCATTGAAAACAAAGATTTGAATGTCTAAAGCATAGGCATGCCAAAAGATTCAAACATAATCATTCAAAAACGAACGCAATACAATATTTAGTGAATATCTACATTGCATAATAGGTAGCTTCCTAGCGTCTTTCTTTAGCATATTGATATGCTGTTGGTAGCTTAAATAGCTACTAGTTTCCAAATTCATGTCATGACTCATTCGTTTGCAAAAGAAAAAATTACAAGAAATGTGCCAACCTAGCTGTAAAAAGAAATGAAACTATCGCTGAAAGATCCAAGCCATCTTCTAAAGATAGATTTAATTAGCATTATCTAGGCTCAGTTGGGTCAGGCAGTAGGAGCCTTCAAAATTAAAAACGATCTCGATCTAGAATGATCGATGACGATCAATAGCCCTTAAAACTTCCAAAGGCGATGCATCACACGCTATACGCTAGACGCCAACTGCAACTCTATTTTTAGGTGGTTTTGTATTATCACATATCAAAAACATGCAAATAGGCAAAGAAGGTACTTTTATTGTTGCTGATAACAGACGGACAGACAAGCCCGCAAAATTAAAATGCTCGCCAAACTGCAACGCAATAAAAGCCAACAACGCCATAAATCGAAATCCCAACTCCCAACCCAACTATCTTGGCTCAATACAGCGCTCATTTAGTCCCTTATACATTACCAGACTAGACTGCAGTATTTTGCTACGCACATGTTCACGTACGTCTTGTGTATTTTCTTCAAGAAGAATCTCAACATTGCGTACTTTTTCTTCCAAAAAAAATGAACTTGTTGTCTATGTGCTTGTTCATGCATTTTTTTTCTATTCATTCATGCACTCATTCATGCAATACTAGTACTGTGTCTGTGTTTTGAAAGAGACGATAATGAAACGCAATAGAAGTTTTCATGCACCCAGCAGCGTACCAAGATTCTAACACAGAGTGTATGTGAAATGTGTATGTGCACATGCAGAGCAGAGAGTGTGTAGCAGGAGCAGATACAAAGTTACAAAACAAAAATATTATCTTCAATCTTGTTTTCGTCTCTCTCTCTTCAATTTCCTTCCGTACTTCACCTTTCGCACATCGTCTCTACGTTTCTGTGCTTGTGTGCTCTTAACTTAACTCTCTCTCTTCATTGTTTGCTAATAAATTACTAAATTACTTGTTTACAATTAAACTTTTTTTATTGATTAACTATTTCCATTCGTGTTTTTCCACGTTTTAATGTCACCAGTTTACTTTATTCCTCTCCAGATTCAGAAGTCTGTCACTCACGAAAAAAGAATAATAATGCATTAAAAAACAAACCATGTTTTAGTTTATTTAGTTGAAAAAATAGAGATTAAATGTAAACAGATTAACTGAATGAAAAATATTGATGTATCGATCGCCTTTCAATTAAATGGATTTTGTTGATTCTTTGTTTTCAAGTGCGTAGCTGGAAGGGTTAGTGAGAGCACACATCGCATTTTTACGTAACGGTTGTAACTGTAACTTTCACTGCAGAGAGTAGTAAAATAGGGGAAACCTTTAACAAGAGTATATTTTAACAGATATCTTTCGAATTAATTGTTGTTTTAAACACTACGTTTTTCGAATATCCAAACTAGTGACTTATTTAAAGAAAATCTCGCATTTCTCTACTACGTTTTTCTGCCGCGCACCAACAACGAAACGACTTTATTTTGAAGATAAATACTTATTAGAGTAAATATTGTTATAGCACATTTATGCTGTATATAAGGAAGTAGTGTTTGGAAAAATATGAATTGCTACTTGCAAAACTGACGCCAAGCAGAAGCTCAAGATTAGTTTGTCGCGTTAAACGAAATCGAAAAAGCAATCCTATCTATCTTATGTTGCATTATCCAACAAATAAATATCCGACCGAGCGGAGTGCATACTATTTTGTTATAAATAAGTTAAAGTAAGTCAAATAGCTAGTAAATGATATGAATATCAAGTCAAACATCAGTGCCAGCAAGTTTCACCCGAAATAGAGACCTAATGACAGCTTATATTTTACAGAACGCACAAAAATAAGACATCATAGCTTAATATAAAATTAAAGTTCCATGTTGACATAAAACGATCTCAAACTCTTAATGGGCTAGGTGTGCATTATTGTGACCAATTTGTGGAAAGCTGCAATTTTAAGCCAGATCCAGTGTTTTTAAATAATTCGTTTTTTACATGTAATAAAAGATGGAATGGGGCGAACTCCCATCAGTTGTACTCTTGGAGATCTATGATTACCTCAGCGTCAAAGACCGTCTGACTGCTTCAGTTGTCTGTAAAAACTGGCGAGCTCCTGTATTTCAAGTGCCATTGTCGAATGATGAGTTGCTCTTGAAACTTTGTACTGAAGCAGACATCCCGAAAGTCAAATTTCTCGCCAGGAACTTTGCCGTAAAAGTTCAAGAAGTAAGTCTGCAGTTTGACGCTTCCAGTCCTAACTGCTTGGATTTAGTTGAGGAAATTCTGGGACTTCTGCAAGACAACACACAACTCAAGTCGTTGAGGCTTAGGTTTACAGAGGAATCATTGGTCAAAGACATTTTTGGCGATCATGCAAATACCAACACATTGATCTTAAGAAATTATTTCCTCAAGTGAGTTTTAATTTATAATTTTAATATATTATTTTCAATTTAGACACGTTAATTTATATTTTCAAAGACTATCTAATGTTTAAAAATTGTTTTATCCTTTAGAAAAGTATTAGAACCATTAAACCATGTTCTCGTGGCCAGAAACTGTTTGGAAACATTCAGTTTTCCGTTTATCCAAGAGCTTGCTTACAAAGGTTGTGGAATTCTCACCAGACTTGCAAAGACCAGCAAAGTGTACTCTATCAAAAACCTCTTCCTTGCCACCGTCCGAAACGTTGCCCCGGTCGGTTCCGTCGGCACATCCCTGTTTTCAGCTTGGAATGTAAACTCATTTGGCTGTCTTCAGGTAGTGCCAAGCTAAATAATGTTCGAAATGATTTTAAATTCTCTTTCAACAGGTTATTAATCTATCGTTTTTTCGGTTATAGAAACTGAGCCTTGATCATGATGTGCTCTCAGATCATATTTTGGCAACATTGGGAATGAATAATCGTCTTGGTGGATTAAAGCGCTTAAACTTGACTGCGGTGCAAGGCAACCCTGACGTCTCCAACATCGGATGGACTAAGTTTGTTGAGAACAAGTAAGAAAACCAAATAAATTATTGTGGTCCTTGATTTAAGCAATGTGTAAATTGTAGGATTTCTACTATAATGTCATCTTGACAAAGAAAATTTTCCCGTTGTGCGAAAAATTCAATTCATTAATTAAATTTGTAATTGTTGTTTTATTTTCAGTCCTGCTTGCGGTGTACGTATGACAGTAACTGGTCGCCAGGTTGTTGTGAATCATAGCTCAAATTTGCTTTTTCCAACCGTTCCCCTGACTCATTTTCGAGCTATGTATTGTAAGGGTATTCGTATGGCCTGTATGAACTCTCTGATTCGATGGAATGAGAATAGCTTGGTACATTTGGAGCTGATCGACGAAAATTATGATTGGATGGAATATATGAGTCAGGCGGAGGAGATGGAAGGTGATCAATTTCTGGATCCATTTATTTATGCAGCTTGGAGATGCCCAAATCTTCGTACTATCAAAATTGGTGAGATTGTTTTTCTACCTTCAATAAATAGTAGGACATTTGATAGTGAAAATGAAAAATTTAATGCTATATTTTTTATAATTTCAGGATTCTTATATTGTGGCCATAATCTTGTTGGGATCGCAAGATTGAAGGGAGCAAATCTGCCATGTCTTGAAATTGCAAAATCTCAAGTTGTTTACCACAACATGAATCAGTTGTCTCAGGTATTCAATTTAAATAATTCCTAAAATACTGGATCCCGAATTTTCCGTAAGAAATGTTAAACACGTGCATGCGAAAATTTAAATTGTTATATTTTAATGTGAATGTGATCAGGAAATCAGCAAGGCGCTTGGGAGAAAGTGGAGACCATTGGACGACGGCACTGCTAACAAGTCTAAAACTATCAATTCCAAAATTCCAAGGAACATTATTCACACAATGCGAGCTTTGTATGAGGATGAAGCCTAAAACACACGGAATCTGCATTGCGATGACCATTAAGAAAATAGATCAGATCGTTCGTGACAGCATCAACTTTCATTTCTACAAAACTTATAAAAAATGTTGAGGTCAAATTTCGGGTGAGCTGTCAATTGAAAATCTTCTCTTTTATGTGTAAATCTTGCTAGTAATGATAAGTCAAAAAATTAACTTAAATTTGTGCACGAGCACGATACAAAAATGACTAACAAATATTCGTTAAAGTTTCTTCTCTAAGTTATGTAAGTCTTCGGGAATGAATATGTACATGATGTACTATTTTCCACATAATAGAAAATAATTTCGCCAGGTATTAGATAAGTTTTATGTTTAAGGTAGATTAAGGGAGTTGCAACTTTGCGAACAGTGATTTTTTATTAGAAAAGAATTTGTTAACGAAAAACCAGTCGTGATCAAGCTTAAGCGTTGCAAAGACTGGACAAAACGAGACTCATCATAAAGCTGTCTGTGACATATGAATACAATGTGCACGTCAACGAGTAAAAAGTCACCGGAAGCAACTCCTTTGCCACACAGAAAATAGTAAAATTCAGTATACAACTCAAGTTTAAATGGTAGTACATGATGCAAAAAGTACCAAGTATGTATATGTATGTACCGAACCAACTGACTGTTAATAGGTATTCAAAAAAACAAAGGCATTCCTTCAAAAGATACAAAGCAACTTTCTATAATGTCCTAGTCGTTATACTAAATAGGGGACAACAGATATTTATACTATTCCGCATTTAATGTACATACGCAAATGAGATGATGCGCATTTATATGGTCTCACCAGATATGAAAAGGGAATGATGATAGGAGACGGAGTTGCATGTTTGTTCGTTCGCATTTAAATAATGACTTTAACAACTATCTCCTACATCTTACCAGTAGTAAAGGCAGATAAGAAAAAAATAACTAATCAAATAGTCAAAATACTACTAAAACTAAATACTAGTTCACAGACACGACAATTTTAAAATCTCAACTCGATCGCTGGTAATTTGTCAAGTCATAAAAATGTCATCCTAAAAACTGGTTTATTTTTGTCTTCTCCTCCGGTTGCATAAAAAGATCTATTAGATATATTAAGTACTACTTCGCAGTATAGTCGTTATACATTTAAGACAGTCTCTATTAATGTTAGCTCTCAATTCAATGAATTAGGTGGAAGCAATGGTTTATATTGAGCTGATATTTAAACTAAGAGTGCCATTGACTATAGAATATGTCGTATGATTCCTTAGTCAGTGAAATTAAATGAATTTTAGAGTTGACGCTGTTAGCTAGAAAGGTGTAAAAGGTAAATCTGTTGGTTGTAGGAATTATAGGGTTTAAGTCCGCATATTAAGCTACCGTTTAGTTACACAAATAATCACAGTTTGTTTCCTTTACTTATCTTTTAACTGTACTTGCCTTACATTTTGCATGTAAAAAGTGCGAAAGTGTTATCAGTCACATACTGATTCATTAAATGCTACGTATTAGCATGCATGAGTGTCGCTACAAGTTAGTTTGGATGATTTTAAGCATAGGTGTTTTAGGTTAACTTAAAAAACTTCATGTCAATGAGTTTAATTTATCGGAGTCAAACGGTGGTGCTGAAGATATTTCTAGAATTTTAGAAAATGGCGAAAGACAAGCTGAAACGTTTGTTGATTTTTGTTATTGCATTTACTCAAAGTCCTTCTCCTAAAAGCTGGAACTATGAAATCAAGCACCATCTTTTTACTTTTCACCACCTGTTCTTCAGTCATTAATTAAATAAGTAATATCATTAAAATTAAATGGTAAATAGATACAAAAATAAGTACGGACATGCACTGCATGCCTATTAATGCATTTACCAAGGTTTGACACATTAATATTCTTTGATTTCGTTAGCTTTTAAAAGTAATGCTTCGCCAACCTCATGCACTTGGCATTGTAAATCCTGACAAAGCATAATTAAAGCATTTATTAGTGTTAATTTAATGTTGCTATCTTTATATTCTAACTTCTCTCTGGAGGAAGAAATATTTGAAGGGACTTGTCATGAGTTAACAACTTGTAAAATGGTATAAGATAAGTAACGTTTTTTATTAAGACCTGAACTATGGTCGTGTGTAGTGAGTAAATGAAACGGACAGTGCACTATAATATATTAACAGTTATTGTGCGGATTACTTTTTAAAGTAGTAGTCTAAGAAAAAGCTACAAAAATAATCAAATACCAACCAATTGTAAACATCTGTGATGAAACTTACTTTTACTTCTCTTACTCTCAGAAGATATCAAGAGATCACTGAGGAACAACATATTAAAAGAAATCATATTATACTGTATCATATTATATAATTAAATGAAAATGTAGTGCAGCCGCGATTAAACCAAAGGTCGCAACGGAAAATCATAAAAGACGAGAAAGATTTCAATCAAAATCGCTAATAACTTGTATGTATTTGTGTATGTAGTAGGGTTCAGGATGCAATATGCAACAAACAAAATAAAAATCCGCCATAAAAATAATACATTCACTTATATGACACTAAAAGAACTGAATCAACAGAAGAATATATTTAGTAAAATGTCCTGAATGCTAGGTTAAGTTGAGAGCATTCTTTCCACTGTTTCTCGATAGGACAGAAAATAGTTTTTCTATTAGTTGACCGTTATACTTCCTTAGAATAATACTTTAATCAGATCCTTTAAAACATAACAACTCAATAAGCATTCATGCGTTATAATAGGATAGATTCATTTTAATCCGCTCTTTACAATATTTACCTATTTACATTTCAATAAGACAAGTGCATATATATAGGCTAAAACTTTCACAGCGTAACAAATGGCAATTAAAACAGTATATACACACTCACCCTCTCTAACTAGATATATTATGATGTAGGGAAGTAAATATCTTTAAGATGAGATATCTATTAAATTCAACTCTTATTTCAAATCACGAATTTGACTTTTATATGATTTGTCTCAATGGATAGTAATCAATTTGATCCCGCATCAAGAGAGTAAATTTTAGTAATAAAAGCCCTTGTTCAGCAGTTGCATAATAAATTATATAAATAGCAATATATTACAGGTGCATTAGGTCAGTCAAATAAATGTCCTTTATAAGTTTAATTAGGTAACATCTAATCTTCGCAAAACAAAAAAGAATCCAATGCTTAAGATAATATTAAGAGAGTGCCTCAGGCAGAAGCAAAAGCACAAGATGTTTATGAGCAGAAAGGGTGAGAAGGGAGGCTTTGCGAAAACATCTTGGGAAAATGCACAGCCAAAGTATATATTAAACTTTAAGAATATAAATCTCATTTACAACAAAAGAGACTCAGAACTGAACAGACTGATAATCATCTTGTAGAGAATTCCTCCATTATAAAATAAAAAAGAACCTTCAAAGTGCTACTATACAAAAAAATACTAGATAAAAACACCGAAGTTCATGAAGTACCTGAGAAAAAATTATATATAGAAAAGAAACAGCAAACATGTTTTAATGCGTAAGGAAAAATTACAGTCGAAGTAATAACAACAGGGAAAACCAAAATGTTTCTTGTCATTTATCTGCATACACTGTTGAAACATCAATCACACTTTTGCCATACTCATAAATAAACTAAAACTATCTAATATGTATTGTATAAAACTCATTGTTGTTGTTGTTTAAGAAAAAATATTACTATACGTAAGTGTTAAAAATTTGCTACAAGCGTTAAAAGAGGAATGAGAAAAGGAGAAGCATATAAATTATGAGTATTTCTTATTAACAGGAAGAGAGCTACGTTGTTGGTGAAAGTCTTGCAAAAGTGCACACATTAAAGCAA
This sequence comes from Entomobrya corticalis, assembly GCA_034694325.1. NCBI lineage: Eukaryota > Metazoa > Arthropoda > Collembola > Entomobryomorpha > Entomobryidae > Entomobrya > Entomobrya corticalis. The sequence goes on from JAQFYG010001239.1 coordinate 9,152, forward strand.
AAAAAAGAACATTTTTCCAAGACTGGCTTAAAATTCACAATGGAGGTATGATATGGCTCATTTTTGACAACGGCAGAAATGGCAATTTATTTTAATAGCAATGACTTTTGCCACATCTCTCTTCTATGATAATTGGAAATCACGTCTGTGTGTAAATAAAATAAGAATATTTATGAATAAGAGAAACACAAGAAGCTTTAAAACATGTAAAACATTTTATTGAAAGGTATAATAGAGTATGAAAATTCGATTCGTCCAACATCGAGCAAAACCTTTCATTTACTAATAGCATCAGGAAAGCATACTATTAATATGTAATTTATAAATGAGTAGACAAAAACGCAAACTCGTTGACAATTGACATTATATCGTAGTACTTCTAAAATAAATATTAAAACGACCCATGTAAATGTAAAATGGTAGAACCAAATAATGAGCATTTGTAATTTTGTGCATATTGAAAAACAACTCAAAGAAGAAGGTGCAAACGAAAAGACCAATCGATAATCTTCAAATTCCTTCAGTCTTTTATATATGAAGATGAAAAGAATTTCTATTCAGAACTATCACGAAAGGTGCAACGTATAAAAATATATTATGAAAATAAAAAAATACTTTTGTATGTATAATATATGGCGAAACTGCCATGAAGCTATCCCAAAGTAAAAATCTCAAAATCAACAGGTCTAAAAATTGGCATCAACAGCATAAACGATTTAACCACGGGCGATTCGCTATATAATTTTTTAGAAAATGCTGATAATAAAAGGCAAAGGATAAAATGAAAAGACGTAAAAGAGGAGGAGGGAATATCAGTATTTTGATTTGTATTTTAATTTTTTTTAAATCTCGTATAATGTGTAGGAGTAATTCGCTTTAATTATTATGGCATTTATTATATTATTATTGTGACAACATTATTCATAGCCATTTTACTGTTTTAGGTAGTAATGAGTTATACTTACATCACGTCTTATCTGTGCCCACCAAAATTAAATGCCTATAAATAACTATCACACACGAATAAGGTGTGTGCTTATGCGTACAAAATAGTCACTCCATAATAAAACCATAAAGATACCAAAGAGAATCAACCAGTCTTTAACGGGGGAAAGCGGAGTGTTATAACTTGCCAAGATGACCTTGTATTTATTATGTAAAGTGTAATATTTCTACAATGATGGTAAAAGGGAAGAGATAAAAACTCCATTAAAACGTATATAGCTTCCATTGTTGTGTAAAAACGAAAACTACTAAAACACTTGTAATATTTTACTTCAAAAAAATACTGCGCAACTACTACTCTGTAAAATAAGAACACAATATTTCCAACAAAGCGGTAAGCGTCTCGTTGTTATCTTCATGTAAGTCAATTAAGAAAACACAAGCAACCAAAAGACTGAAAAACTATGAAAAATGCTGAAGAAATTATGGTATCTCTATGTTATAAACAAAAAAATACGAAAGCTACCTATATACCACTATAACATTCATCATTTGTGGGTTGTACATGAAAGTAAAGAGGGGAAGAAAGTAAGAGTCATTCATTCCTAATATAACTTTAATATTGCATATTAACATAATATTTGTAGTAAGAGCATTTATAAAAACAAACACTCATCGTTTTCATCAATAAAAACATTATGATGGAATGTTCTGTGCATCATCATCGTGGTCGCCTCCAGCAAATAATATTCTTTATCTTCTTTCTTGGTATGTAAAATATAAAAAAACATCATGTACCTTTCTATATTGTTATATAATTTTGCACTATATAATGACACAAAAACTAAACGTTATTATAGTGCTATGCTATTGTTCTTAATCATTCATAATGTTATTCTTCTATTAATTAAGTAATCAATATATATGTATAAATTTAATCAGTAATAGCCAATCACTCTCGCCAGCTCGCATTTTGCTTGACTCTAGTGAAAGTATGTCGTACTATTAATATATGCAAAATTAAATATTTGAGTTTAAATGAAATAATAATAACATGTGGAATAATGTGACAAATATAAATATGCATAAGGTAAAGCATTCTTTAGAAATATAGCATTAAACAGGCTTGCAATCATTAAATTTTATTGTTATAAGTTTTTATCATAATGATCGAAATATCAGAGTTTTTATTGTTATCCTAATACAATACTTTAGTTTCCACTAAAAATTTAGTCATCAAATTAAATTTTGTTAATCTTCATACATTGTAAAATCTAAAGTATATGAATTACATTGAGTTAGCGTTATATTTTATTCAGAAGCGATTGTAATGAATATGTACTTTGTTGTGTTCATCTTGTAACATCAGTTTCTTTGTTTTAGAAAGTTTGTCATGTTGTACTGTGTGCATAAAAAAGCTATATAGTATTTTCATTGTTCACAAGTGTAAAAAGAGTATACTATTTTACGTTAAATACATTTCCATTCTAACTCATTTACTTCTTGTTACTTTCACACACTGGATAGCATAACAAGTTTTCTTGAATTTAATGTCAACTTTTAAGTAAAATGTAATGTTCACTCTTACAATCTTTATTTAAAAAATTATTGATTTTGACTATCTTTGTAATTTTGATTCACACAAGTTTATTGTGAATGAATACTTGCCAATTTGAATACAAAGGATTCAATTTTTGTAGAATGCTGATAAATTGTAACTGTTCTCTCTAAGTACTTTATGTAAAACATGATTATTATAAAAAACGATGTTAAAATTTTATTTTATTTCGTGTAGAAATGATCTTATGTTTAATATAATATTGTAAGTAGGTAAGTAATAATTATCATTGTATTATTTAGGTACGTTTGATTTTGTCTAAATAAAATCCATCAATTGGCCACTATTCAGTTTATAATTTAAAAAATATGACAATGTCAATGATTGTATATCAAAATTTATTACTTTTCATCATACTGTTCAACTCATGACATAACTTTCGACTGAAAAGAAGGTACTCTGAGGAATTTACTTGCTGTATAATCCTGCTTAAATGGTACGGCTAAAATTATCCCTACACTATCAGCTTATTGAGTAGTATGGAGGCGCCTCTATGCCCCCTTATTTGGCTCTCATCTATTGTCTTCATTGACATAAGGAACGTAGGTATTTCTGGAAAATCAATTGCATGGGGAAAGACATTCATTCAGTTTAGCTAGCAGGTAGCAATATATTATTAGCTATATAATTTAGATGAAATTGGAAAATAATTTATTTGTATTTCGGAGTAAAATGAACATACTTAATGCGTAATAACCATCATCGCAATAGCATGATATTTTACGAATTACTCATTCGCTTCATGACTGCCTTGTACAAAGATGCGAATGCATACACACTAATGCTGAAGATTAAAATCAGAACACAGATGAAAACACTCGACATTAAAGATGGATCGATAGAACCTCTCTGACTGCCTGCAATGCTCCCAGAAGATGTTCTTCTGGCTCCGTCTACATGTTCCATTAGTCTACGTATTTTATCCATTTCGAACTCGTCAAACTGGGAGCCGGACTGTGCATCACTAAGAGGTTAAAGGTTAAAAAAGGCAAGGATTTTGATTTTGGTCAATGTATTTACATATAACAATTTTAGTTGGTTAACTTACACAACCGCGTCTGGAGAGGTGTTCCTTTTCCGGGGCAATGCTCCATTATTGTTGTTACTTGAGATACTCGCTGATGCTGAGCTGATCCCACTAGATGACAACTGATCCTTTACTCCGCCCCCTCCTTCAGGTTCTGCACATGAAGGATCTTGTTGTGGGTGTATATAAATTCCTATGAAATAATTATTCCACAAAAGTTGTTGAAGATTACAATGTACCTTGAATTACGACCACAAGAATTTCCTAAACACGATACAAAAACAGTATCTTTAATTAGCGTACTAACCTCTTAGTTCCGAAGATTCCTTCTCCATCATGACCAGGTAATAAATACCAAATATTAGAATCTCTCCTTGTAGTTTTATTTAAATGCCAGCCACCTATTGGCCAGTAATGGTCAGTGACGAACCTGCCTGTTCAGCCAGTTGTCTAAAATATTCCCTTGCTGCAGTATTATTTAGCGAAGTCGTCTCATCGCTGAATGAAAGAACCAGAGGATGAGAAAGAGAAAGTAACTCTTTTCTTCCGGAGGATTATTTTTATCAACCCACGTCCACTCAGAAATTTCCCCACTTTCTCACGTTTCCGTACATCCATTATGTACATGTACTTATGGGATTTAACAAGAAATTTTTTGCACCATTGCATTGATTTAGGATTTAGTGGTGTTGTACGAGAAGAAGTACTTACACATCTTGCAGAAATCAGGAGATTGCCCTCACCAGAATATAATATTTTGTGAAAGTCTTGCTGCACTGCTTCATTTCACACGAAGGTGTATCTTATGCCAGTGCATGCAATTTCAGGGAATGTAAAGTGGAGAAAAGAGAAAGAAGAACTGACAGCTACATTTTCGCATCAAACGAGCAACAAGGTATACATCTATTATTGATTAGCTGGCAACTGGGAATCTTTTCTACATTTACATCATTGAGTGCATGAGTGAAAAGGAAAGATGAGGAAACAGTGAAGAGAGCACGTACGAATTGAACGCGGAAAAGTGTGCACACGTAGAGACCTATATTCCAAGATGCGAAGATGCTGAAAGTAGAAACTTTTTCATGCTAAATGGATGAGCTAACGGAATGTGTGTTCACTTGATAATCCATTCACAAATATTTGTACAGAATGACATTGTTGTAAAAATAGAACAGCAAAAAAGGGATACACACCTGCTTTGCTTTGAGAGAAAGGAAAAGAGAAAATTTATTCGGAGAAAGTTGCATACATTGAATATTTATTTGAACCTCATAAATATATACATGATTATTGTCAACTAAATGCATGTTTTCTCTTTCATTTAAAATATAAATGCGGCAAATGCATTTAATATTTGGCATTTTAGGAAAATGCGTCAATACTTGAAGTAGTACTAATATATCTCTCGTCAGAACACAGAAAACCATTTTCACCATCGCCTTCGCAGAAGTTGCAGTAATTGCCTTTGTTCGGACTTTCTTCGGCTGCATTGATAGTATCAGGATTGCCACTTGCTATATCTAGTTCCCAATAGTTGATTAGCTTGTCCAACTTTGCTTTTTGGCTCTCCAGTTCAGAAGTTAGCTCGCCTATGACAAGCTTCATTTGTTGCACGGCGAATTTGTCGCCTCCTGTGCCATGACGGTGGGATTCCGCTGTAGCATCTGATACAGGGTTGCTGTTTAGTGAAGTGGGAGCTCCTCCCATGCCACCACCACTAGGAGATTCCCTTTCCAACATTGGGGACAAGTTGTCAACATGTTCTTCCTCGAAATCGAATGCCTTAATACCAAAATAACGATTATAATGAAATATATGCTTTGATTTTGATGGGATAACACTGACACAAGATCATTTTAATTACCATGCTCTCTTCTTCAGGAGTCAAAAATGATTTTAGGCCATTATCATTTCCCATAAGTATACGAGGATTAATATCATCATCCAATTGAGAGTCCAACAACAGTTCGTCCTCACAAAGGCAGCTGACAAAGTTACCGTAAAGACATTTCATGACTGATATAATATGAGATATAATTATAAATGGTGGAGGAAGGAGCGGCTTGCGCTCGAATTCCATGACGGAATCAAAACGCTGGAACATCCAAACCTAAAGAGACAATAAGCATTGTGCCGGTTTGAAAATTAAATTATGAGCAGTTTATAGAAACGAGTGAAAGGAAAAAATACTCATATACTTACTTCAATTGCAATAGCATCAACTTCCTCATAGATGCCATTAAAAACAGCGATCAAAACGTTGACCATAAGAATGTTAGAAACCATCATGTACAAAATCCAAGCAATCGGCACTATCCAGTATCCTGGAGTGCACTTTGACTTATCTTCGGTGTCTGCATCGCAGTGACGACTAAATCCTTCCAAGTCTTCCACTTCGCCAAACATCATCTTGTACCTAGCATAGCAAATAGTGAAAGTTAATAATTCAACATGAGTTATTACCCGGTTTTGAATGAATGAAAACTCACGGTTCCAAAAACGACTCTGCCATTTCTTGGAGAGTTGGGTCTGTCTCGGGGAATCTTATAGCTTTTGTGAAAATTCCAAAGGTTATTACAATAACAACGATTATTAGGGAAAAATGAACCTGTATAAAAGAAAGTTCTATCAAGTTATACAATTGATGAATAGTATAATAACATAATTATTATTGCCAATTTGGTATGCATAATTCCGTACCATGTGCTTCAGCATTCTACGCATCATTGATATTTTTGGACCTAAATACCTGTATAAATAAATAATCAAAACTATTCATGATTCAGAGCAATTAATCAGATCAGTCATTTACGATATTCATTAGTTGCGTTTTCTATTTACCGATGAATACTTAAATATTTGTACAGCTTCACGTTCCAGTAAATACTTGAAATGCGAAAAATCAGCATTCCATAATCAAAGTAGCCGGTAAGCCTTAAGGCGACCGCAACAAGGCAAATTATCACAAAAATTAAATCGCCAAACTGCCAAGTGTTACGTTGTACTTCCGCTAGTTTCTCCGAAACACCGATAGCATCAATGAGAACGAATTCCCGAAGACATTCCATGAACTGTGTTACAAAATATGCGATGACATACCATTCAACCCAACCTGGGAATTTGGGATCCTGACGAAAGAGAATCACATAGACGAAGGCAACGATGAAAATAAGATATCCCATCGTATGCCTATAGAATGATAATTGCGCATTAAACAAAAGGTGCGATCAAAATAAAAATAAATCGCATTCAAAACTTGGCACCTTATGTAGTTGGTGATAGGTGCTGACTGGAACTCGACAAACTGTCTCCACGGTCCAAGGGACTGCTGCGTTGAGACAAAATTGGAGCGATCAAAAGTTTTCGGGGGAGCACGGGACGTCTCTGTTTGTTGCATACTTCTTAATTTAAATCGAAAATTAAATTGATCATCCGGTGCCCCTTCTGCAACTTTCTTTGAATTGGGTCGCTGATCTGATGGGATACCTTGACCGCTTTCATTTATGGTATTAACTTGCGGCGCGTTAGGGTCTACGGCGAGTGGAAAGATACTTTTAGCTACAATTGCTAAATCTGTCGTACGTTCGTTGGTACTACGATACTCTTTTTCCAACTCGGGCCGTGACTTAACAGGACTCTCTGGATCCCCGGTATTTTCTATTAGTTGATTATCAGCGTACGTGTCTTGATTCCCTTCTCCGGTAGAATGGCCAGTTTTGTCTTGGTGAGGAAGCAACTGAAGCTCGTCTGATGACTTGTACTCCAAACAAAATACGAAGGGGAAAAACAATATTCCTAAAATTATTTTGAGCGTTGAATTGGATTTGATTTTAAAAGCGCCCATCCACAAATCCGCCAACAGAATTTGACAACAGGAATGACCGAGAAAGGTGCGATGACCAGCCATAAATGCGAGTGTCATACAAGTTTGCTTTGACCAGTTTTCCAACTCCATTGTCAAAAGCTGTCTTGCCATTTTAGAATTTGCACGATAGCAGGAATCCAGAAGAGAAGCGGAAAGGTTCTCCCATTCCTCAGCGTAACTATCAAAGTCAGCAGCCAAATTACTTTTCGAAGTTTTCTCAGCTGCGTTGATTTCCTCCGCTATGTATCTGTTCAATTTTATAGCAATTAATGCCTTAGCCAAAGCTCCTTTCCCTAGTTTTACAGAATTTAATTCTTTACTAATTGCCTTTTAAATTAACAACCTCAATATAATAAAAATGTTTCATGAGTACCGTGTCTCCAAAAAAGTTTGCTCATTTCATGTCTGTATGTTATTACCGCCCACACAAAAAGGTCATCGAATGGCTATTATTGAAAATAAATTAAATTAAGTGAGATGGAATGTTTTATTTTAATGATGTCAAGTCATTAAATATATCTATATGGTATAATACCTGAAGAAAAGTCTGTGCACGAATTTCATATTCATCTGCAGCTCCTGCCTGGGTTGTATGTATTTTCGCAACTATATGGATGTAGGAGGACTGATAAACGTGTCCAATCATGTGCGATACTTAAAATATTCATATAATAATTTAAAATTTAGCATTATATGAAGAATTAAGCATATATATTTGATTGAAACTTTAATCAGAATTACAGGCCATTCCTATGTCATGCAAAGTTAAATCTCTCTTAGCTCCATGCTTCTTATTGGGAGTTTTCACTCGACTCTTTGATGAGTGGTTTTGCGAAAGATCAACCAAAAGCGATCTGAGTACCGGGGACGGAATCGTTTCCAAGCTATAGAGAGCCTCCAGTCTAGTCGCAGTAAGAAATGTTTGCATGTTGATACCATGCTCAAGAAGTAAATCGACAAACTCTAAACGATTTGAAACTAGGGCCTGCATCATGGCATGCTCAAGATGATCTGGCAAGTTAGGTTTTGTTGTCAGTATAGCATATTGTGTATAGAACAGGTTCCCAAAATAAAATCATAAAATAAGAGTATTATACCCCTTGACCAGTCTCTGCCGTAAATGAAAACCTCAGTTTGCGCAATGTCAACACGATTCCATACCAAAGTTAAGGAGAGTTGCTATATGTTGATCAAATAAAGACATATATGTATGATTATAATAGCACTACGTACTCCAGCTATTTTAGATAATCTTAATTTACTTGCCTGTAACGGACTCCAATGCTGGGACCTAAATATTGAGGATAAGATAACTGCATCGAAATCTTCTTCATTGGTTGAGTTTGGGTTATACACTGTGACCTTTTTTATTTAAAAAAATTCAATTAGTTAAGCGTTTTTAAGCTTATAAATAGCAACGAGGTGTTTGCTCACCAGACTTCTCTTCCTGTAAATATTCCGTAACTCTTTGTACAAAACTGCGCATTGACGACTGTTAACATGGAAGGATTGCATTATCCTGTGATAGATTTTCTCTTTCATTTCATTATTAAATTCTTCCTCAGAATTAACTTTGCGAATCACGAATGAGATCAGATCAGCAGAAAGACCGGTACCAGCAAAGACTACAACTGGAATGGGCGGCTCATCGTATAAATAGTCACTAATTTGTCTAAGTGTATAGAAACCTCCTGCGAGAACAATTACTACGACAGGTGTGTTACAGGTGCGATCTGTACAGACCAATTACGTATTTTTACTGTACTTCCCCAAAAGTTGAATGAAGATGAAAGTATTTAAAATTGAAATACAAACTTGGATTGATCGGATACGATGAGATGCATTTTTCTAATCTACGACGCAAATAGTTTTCCCCTCCAAATTTCCCTAAAGAATTAAAGTAACTTAAGCAAAACTCTTCTAGATAGGAATGCTATGTATATTATCTTTAAACTTACCAATAGTGCCATTATCAACCAGAAGGAAATTAGAGTGGCGTGGGTTTAAATGAAAAAACTTGGAGTTGTTGTCTAATGGATTATATGTTCTTTCTTTGTTTCTTCCAATAAGCTCCTCCCTATTTTCCACCATGCCCCAGCAGGCAATGCCGACTGCTATTACCCTTTTTCTCATACCGCCTGACCGTTTTTCATTGCTTAGAGCGTTTCCGAGATGCTTTGCAACGCCAGAGTTAAGGCCATTGGAGAATATCCAAGCATTCGTATTCCTGGCCGCCTTGATAAGGCCCGTTTGAAATATTTTACCCATACGAGGCGACATGTCGAAATTTGTACTACCACCACGGACTGAAATCAAAAGCTGAGGCATATCCAGGCTCCAAACATACGTCATCAATTGAATGATCAACTCCGGATTTGTATCATACGAGAGTCTCACATACTTTGTATAAGAAAAACGCATTTTGTAACGGTTTTACTCTGACTTTCGCATTTTCAAATTATTAGCATTGAAATGTGATAATTTATCTCGTGCAACCATTCGTAACGGAGCTTACATGAGCCTTGTTGGGGTGATGCTCCCCTTCAAAAATAACTCCACCATATGCATCTGTGTTAAAAGTTTTCGTATGAATTCTTGGCGACCACGTTTCCGGCCTGTGCTGATGTTTTATAAACTCGGCATGGTCAATCTATACTCAGGGGAAAATCAATTTTATACTCTTGATAAAAACTGAAATAATTGACCAGAGATTTAAACACTTTTAGCCTGGATAACCATCGTACTTTTTTCCTTCCACATTGACACATGGAGGGATCGCTTGGAACAGCTAAGAATGTATCACATTCAGTCTTGTTAAAGTTTAGTTCAATCCATTTGGGTGGAAGCTAAAACACGTAAATACGTTATTGTTCATTGTGCTACGATGTAGTATTTCATATTTAACTAATAAAGTCAACATCTATCTTATTACCCGAATATTTGCCTGCAACATGCTTGTAAAGGATACAATACAGCAAAAACAGAATAAGAGAATTTATGATTATGATATGATGAAAGCCGAAAGTTTTGAGAATTAAGATGGCACAAAAGCCTCAACTCAACAGCATTTTATGCTTTACCTAACTACTCATGAAATGATAATAATAATGATTTAAATCGATAAATGTTTAATATTTGATCATATAAATGGATTACTTTATTTATAGTTTAGTACCAAATATTATAGATGTCTCTAGGTGCATTTAAAACAACATTATCCCTTGTAATTTGTAATTACCCTACTTAAACAGCTTACGAAACGGCCCAAAACGCTCGGAGAAATGAAAACCAATTTACATGAAGACTGAAAATGAAGCCCCTTTTATGTAAATGCATTGTATTGTATGCTTACACCCGACTCTCCAGTTCGAAATCTAAACGTTTAAATGCACGCTTTGCCAGTAGGTTCCTGTTCCATTCCATATTCTAATAGTCCATGCATGCAGGTCGCAGGTGCGACAGTGTATTTTTTTCGTATAGAGAATTAGAGAAAGTTCAAAATATGGCGCTTCGAAAAATTATTTTCCAAATTCCATTCTTCGTCCTTTTCCATTTTTCCTTCCTTT
>JAQFYG010001240.1:0-20171 GCA_034694325.1 Entomobrya corticalis
AAACAGAACAAACCCGAACTGAAAAATAGTTTGAGCGAATATTATGATGCGACCAGATCAGAGAGCTGCAATACAATGAATCAGGGATCCCTCCTGCTCTCCTCGACTTTTCAGTCCTCACAAGAAAATACTGTACCTATGAACCTATGATATGATGTCGATGTCCGTACGGCGCCCACACCGAAATGCAGCCAGCTAAGTGCAAGGAGCAAATAGACTTTTATAGACAAAGTACTCCGATTTCAAGCCAGATGATTTCGTAACAAAATTTTCGAAACGACAAAATATTTATCAAAAAATTCATTCAGCTTTATTAACACTTTTGGATCAATCATGCAGTACTTCGTGTATAATCATTAGCTCTTACGGTAACAATACGTTTTTACAGTTAGGCTAGGCTATGTTATTTACTTCGTGTGTGTAATACAGATAGTTTTAAATGTAATTTACGTTTATTTACACAAGTTTACATAGTCAGTATTTCATTATATGGTATATAGTAAACATGTAAATTAGGTAACCTTATTATACCAATCCAATGAGTATGTCAGGTAGCACAGTAATATACTCGTACATTTAATTAATTGTAATTACCTATGTGTCTATATTATTTCGGAATTTCATTACCAACTATTCAATAAAATTTAACAATGTTTCAAGTTTAAACAAGTTGTTAAGTCATTCAACATTTTGTATTTACATTTTTTGAGTCGAACCGATTTTGGTACCTACACTAAATCATGATTATTGAAAAGGGAAGACAAAATTTCAGTATGTTAATGTATTTTCAATCATATAAACAAGTGCAGTATTTTTGTAGAAGTGCATATAGCCAATGAATTAGCAATTATTTATATAAAATCGAGCTAGAGCTAGATTTAAAGCCAATCGAAAATATAATGAATCGAAATGTGTTTATGAAAATGAAGTTTCTGAATCTAATTTTAATTCTGAAAACGTTGATTTCAATGATAAAATGATAAGTAAAGGAAAAGAGAACAAGTTTGTATTTAATAGTATATATGCATACACTACTTAATTATGTCTTTGTCTATATAATCTGCGGAAATTTCACAACCCATTACTGTTAAGCAGTCTCATAACTCTAAGCATTTTTATCTACATATCTGATGAATGCTTTCATCTCATTATCATCACGAAACATTATTACACGTTAACAATAACAACACTTGATCATTCCGGAACTAAAGCTGTATATTTGAATTAAAATCTTAAGCATTATAATATTTACAAGCGACTGAGACAAATTTCCGTTTATAAGAATTAAACTAAAGCAAATACTTCCGGCAATTGAACTCTTAGCAGAACATATTTGATGAAATCTGAAGGGCAATGAAATAAAACAAAATTCCGGTATACTTACAACATAAGAAAAATGATACTTCTTAACAATATCGCAATATACAGTTTAAAAACATTCGTGTCAAATCTGGTGAATGCTATTTTCCCATTTATGAATTGTAGTTTACTCGCCATAATTTAATTAATTACTATTTACATAGCTTTTTATGAAGCGTGCAGTTTGCGACAATGCATTAACAAATTCCTATTTGATTTTATATGATATATTAGATTATTCGAGTGAGCGATTGTTGTATATTATATTTCAAAATTGGTATTAGCTTAAATTTATACTAATTTACATTTTTAGTTTTAGTCCATACTTATTTTCACAATCTCTCGGTGAATGCAGCAAGTATGTATGTTACGCCTACATAATTCATAGGTACAAATCCGAGTTTAAACTTTCTATTTCTTACCTTCAGAACAATTATTACACTTTGTGAAATTGCATATATTGCACTGGAATAAATATAAGTAAGTTCATATACAACTTATGACAAACTTTTATTTAAAGCAATAACAACTGTTTACAATACACATTGGCTTCTATTTTTTGAAGGAGCATTGCAGTGTAAGATGAACCAAGGAAAGATAACTTAAATATATTAGTTTATCATAAAACTATTAAATAATTGACTGTCTATTATTATATCACCCTCATTCTAGGAGTAATTCATTAGTTATTTAAACGGTATCTCATTTATTATTCTACAGATGTCTGTTTAAACATAGCATACCTTTATTCAAATAAACAGTTGTATTGTACATTATTTAACAAGTTAACATCAAGATAACATTTAAACATTTTCCCATTTATCTTATGATGGTATATAGACTAGAATTTAATGAAACTAGGTGTTTAACCTTTGTTGTATGTATTTTATATAGTCAGAATTTTGTAAATAGATGAGCCGAAGGTTTTGGTTTATATGACCTGTTGTCAATTGTTTTAAATGAGCACATTCAGTTATGTTATTATTTCGGACAAATAATTTTTTTATCACGTAACACTACCGTGTGCATACAGAACAATATAATCAGTGTGGAATTCATAGATAACAACATTTGCATATATTTTATACTGAAAAAATTCCTGAGTCAGACAACATATTATGAGTAAGTTTTATTTTTGAATGATATCAAAATACTTGCAGAGAGTTAATGTTGATTGGGAGAGTCGTATTTATATAGTATCGTGCCATTAGTAGGAATGTATAAGTGTTCAAGTAGTAAAAGTTTGACAAGTATCTCTTTAATCGTCAGTGTGTATTCTGTTATAAGAAATGTCATTTTGTTTAAAAAAGGAGACTGGACTATTCAAATGTCACATATTTATGATAAGATGGATAAATGCAAAGATGCCACGTTTTGAATTTTTTGCTTGTCTTATCGACATATATTACTTATTACTTCATGCATAAGCAATGCTGGAATGTAAGAAAAGCTACCAATTTCCCAAAAATAGAAATTTCTTGCAAACACAACAACAGTGGAGTTTTATAAATAGAATGGGAAGCACTGGTCGAATACAATTCTACAATGCATGCAATATTCATATTATCTGTTATGCTTATTTACGTTCCAAGATGTTGCGGAATAAGACCTTTTAAAATTTGGATTTGCTTATGGTATTATATTGTCATCGGCAGTAGGGGAGGGAGGCCATCAAATTGGGGAAACATGAAATTCATATTATTTCTCTCTCTTTCAATTCGCACTTTCTGGAATTTCAAGGCCTGAAGGAAGTCAAGCATCCAAAAAACCTCCCAAACTTGTATATTAGCATGTTATCTTGCCGATTTCTTCGCAACGGTCTCCATTTTTTACTTTTATGTTATCTGCTGCTGTTATTCTGAACTAATAAATGTTAATTATAATATTGGCTACACGACGAGACAGATCCATGCAAGTATGAGAATACTTGTATAAGTTAAGCTAACAATCATCCTTTTCCTCTCTTGTGGCCCTCCCTTTATGGTGACTTTGGCAAGCTTTGGCAAGATGACAGAGACTGTCTAAGAATAAAAAGAAAAGTAGAACTAGAGCAGAAATAAAAAAGAACGAATCTTCCCGTTTCAATGTCTTCTATATGATGATGACTTTTCTTCTTCTTGGTGGTCTGGTATGTTATATAAATATTATTTCAACCAACCAAAGAGCAACAAAGAAAAGGATGCACACCACAAGACAAGGAGATTATTTCATATTAGAGAAAACGCTTAGAAATTGGCATTGTGGCAGAAAAAACAGAGACGAAGGGGCTCTGCAAGGACAGATATTGATAATGCCTATGGACTTTTCAAAGGGAAAAGGCTGGCGAAAGTAAAGCACCTACACAGAGAATTTAATACAATATAAAAGATGAAAGTCCCAAAAGAAGAGAGAAAGTAAGTAGTCAGTCCTCTCTCTCTAGCTCCCTGCTCTAAAGTTTGGTTGAGTTGGCGGCTGAGGTATTGTGTTGGTTTTAGTTGCTTTCACTTTGTAGTATTCACATAGCGCTTTTTAGGTATGTGCATACCTGCTGATACATATTATGTAGAATTTGTGTGTGTTTGAGAGAGACAGTAAAAGTATTATAGATAATATGAGGGGCAATGTTATGTGCAAACTATTCCAAATATCCCTTGAGCTCCAGGCCCATTTATTAATTAATCATGGAAAATTAATGTCTTCTCAAGAACAAGTCTCTTGTTGGTGGCTGAACAAGAAGGAATGTACAAGGAGGAAAAGGGATCGGAAAAGAGAGAGGGAAGGGGTAAGTATTACGTACATATGCTTGCAAGCAACCCTCTCGTTTGACTTTCTGTTTTCACTCATATTGTATTTATATATGAACCTTAGCTGTTTTGCCACATACCATGTGCGTGTTTTCAATTTTCCTCAAGATTGTATTGTTAGAAAGTTTTCCTTAATACCTACAAGATACCCAAAAGACAATAGGAAACCACTACTCACACAGACACACGAATCATGATTTTTCCTGTTTGTGTTCTCCTTGCAAAATGCCAAAACTACAAACTAGCTGCTTTAAAGGGGTATTGTGTTATTGGTTTGTTGTAAAAGGTTGCAACCTCCAGCTAAGCTAGCTACCCAAATAAAAGGATATATTTTGAAGATGTAAGAATTTAGCAACATCAACACAACTGCCATTTGTTTGATCAACCAAAACTGGGTTCTATGTGTCAGTAGTTTGTATAGTAAACATACACTTATGTATATGCAGTCATCTTTCTAGCTATTGCTTTCTCTCACAAATTTTCCGGGCATGGGAATTTTGAAGCCTTTACATTTTCATTCATTTTGTAAACGGATCCATCTCTCTCTCTCTCTGGGTCTCATGTTTGTATGCAGTTTGTTTGGTTGCCGTTGTGTTTTGCGTTTCCATTACATGTCAAGACATTTAATCCAACTGCGAGAATGATGATCATCATGTGATATTGTGAAGTTCCATGCTTGTTTTGGTAAAGATTCAAAAGAACCTTCACCAGTAACATTTGTCCCTTGGCTCGAATCATATGAATGTGTATAAAAATAAGATGATAATACCTCTTATTCTTCATTCATTTTCTTTTGCAATATATTAATACAACCAGCAGATCTTTCGTGACGATTTTGGACAAAACATCTTTTTTGTAATGGTTGACAACACAAAAGGGGAGAAAAGCATAGGTACCTCAAGATCTCTTAGATTCTCATCCTGGTTTCGGATTTATAAATATGATGTATATATAGCATAATATCAGTGCATTTAAGAAAATTCTTCCTATTTAACAGTTTTTTCGTGATTTTAATATTAAACATGTCCTATATTCTAGCAAACATTTCATATTACTATTACTATACACATATTTGACAGTAGGTTTTGAAACTATAGAGTTAGAAGTATTAAGAGAAAAAACTGCAATCTAGGAAAATTTTGAGATTACAAAGAATCAGCCGCCACCATTTATCATAACATACAAGATACGGGCAGATATTATACGAAACTGGCTACTATTGTGCTAAACATGTGACATGGAAGAAAAACACGAAATATTATGATCTACGATCAATAGGATGCTTGACATACTACTGTTTTGGAATGATTAAGATGAACATGATATTATGAGAAAATGGAACTTTTGCTGTTGTTGAGATTAGGGTGGGCAATAATAATGGATGAGTCGGAAGATATATTTTTCTTTACTGAAAAACCCAAGCTGGAAAATATTATTAGAATCATGCAATAGGAAGAGTAATGGTAGGGTGCCTAATAACACTTCCAAAAATTGATATGTCTATATTAGCAGGTTTGGCACAAATATTTGGAATTACTTGCTTGCTACGCTGAATTATATCATGGCATGCATGCATCACATAGTTGTGTTGACAAGAAAGACAGTAAAGAAAAATATACGAGAAAGTTACAAAAAAGTGATAAGTAGACTCGGCATTCGTTACGTAAATGTAATCTTGCACACATACTACACGTAAGAAAAAAGAAGAAAAGAAAAAACAATTCAACACGACGGAAAACAGTGATGTTGTAAGGGGAAAGCAATCTTTTTCTGGAGCCCTCAAGGACCCTACGGCCTTTCACAACCACTTTTCTCAGCTTTCCATTTCAAATTGAACAAAAGGAAAAACGACAACCGTTATGCTGCTCTGGGAAAGCATGTATAAATAAATGCTTGTCTGAATAATGCAAAAATATATACTAAGCATGATGAAAATGAAAGTACAACAGTAATAATAGCTTTCTATCTACATGTTCCCAGCCATTTTTCTCTCTTTTCAAATTTGCGACATCTTTCATTACATGTGTATATGTGCATTCCACACTTTCACCCAAAAAAGTACATACAACAACTCGACTCATACTTTTCTGAATCCTCAATATAACGTAAAAAGTAAATGTGACAACGAGGACGGCGATGGCGATGACGAAATGTAATGTTTTTGCAGTCATAGTGCAGTGCAGAGAGAGCAAAAGTGAGTGAGTGTAGCAGCGTTATTAGAGCAGCAGTGCTTATGTGAGTGATGAACAATACCGTTCATTCGTTTTTTGCTTTTTGACGTACACAATGCATTGCACATACAATTCACTATAAAGCTAGCTGAAAACTCTCATCTTTTTTTTAAAAAAAATAAGGTTGTCTTCAATTTTCTTTAGCAAGTGGGAAGAAGACGAGAATAAGGAGGAGAAAAGGAAGAGATAGCATAAAAAAGATGAAAGTGACATTCTTTTTCTGACACAACCATTTCCATATATATCGAAAACCACCCAAATTTTATATCGAGCAGAGAAACTTCATGCACATAACATATTATATTCATTTATACTTTTATGTAGTAATAATATATCTACAGTCTATTGTTGATTTTTACTTTTTGTTACAGAGAAACAATACTGTAAAGCACTAAATGGTGGTAACGATCTCAAAAAGACACTTTCTTTACTTTCCTTCCTTTTATAGAAACAATTGATAACATTATTTGACGTGCGTGCGTAATAATAATAATAATAATAGTATATTCATTATATATAATATAAGTTAAACATATCATCATCGGTCATAGTCATACTCTGTACACGTACATGCACTGATGCAACTCGTTGATTATTATTAGTAGAGTACATAATAATAATAGTAAGGTGTGAGGGTATTGTTCTTTCAGACAGTGTAGTAAACTTTCTTTTTTTTACTCATATAGCTTCCAGCGGTATAGTATCCAGCAACTTGTTTGTAAATTTCAGCGGCAGCAGTAGGCGTGTGAGAGGCGGCAGCATTCAATATTATAATTTATTTTTATAATATTAATATTTACGTATAAAAGTATTTGAAAAGATGGTATACATTCATTTTTTAAAACTCAACAGTAACAGTGCAGTGTGGGAATTGTAGTAGTGAGAGCCGTGCCGTGCAGTGCAACATTGTTTTAGAGCGTGTAGATGCAGTAGCAACTGTGTGCAAAAGTCAGATCAACGCAACAGAGAGATAGAGAAGAACAGGCTATAGTAAAAGCGATTCAAGATCACCACCGTCGTCATCATCATCATCATCGTCTTTACCAAGAGAAGAGCGTAATATCACCAAACAACAAATAGAAAAAACAATAAAAGGAAAAATGAGGAAACTGATGCAAGTGAAAAACGTAGTTTGGTTGGAAGCACCACCATCATCGTAAAAACGAGGAGTCAGTCTTTAAACATGTAGCAAAAACCGTATTTAGTTCAGTTTGCAGTTTTCCCCTTTTTTGTTGAAAAAGAAAAATGTGAGTCTTGTTCTTCGCTTGCATAAGTAAGATAATGTAATAACTGTTCATGTCCACATGAGTCAGACTTTACACATATCCAAGAGCAGACGGTGACTTGAACTGAAGAGAATTTATAAAAAATTAGAGTAGTAGTAGTCAGTAGTAAGTACAAAAGATTGCAGTACCCGGGTAGAATGGAGTGAGTGAGTCTAATATCTCTTAGTAAGCACATGCATCTTCAAAAAACAGAGTTACGAAGTATTCCATTTTATCCAGAGTATAAAGGGCTGAGTGAGAATATATGCATGAATAATATGGCAATGCAACGCAGATAATATGGAAGATGGTGATGGCACAATATAATATTTTTACTTTTTGATAGGTGTCTGTTCTTTATATACCGTACATACTCTTTTAATCCCCCAGCCTCCAATAGTCCCATCACTATTATATAATGGAAAAGATTTGAACGCATAATAGTCATTTTGCAGGTGAAATAGTTTCACCGACTGTCTGCTGATATATGACTTTATGACTTCACTAGTGATTTCTATACATTTTCCCAGTAATCATTTAATTTTAGTTATTGGGTGAGTTTTCCCACTATGCTAATAACCCATCACTCCAAAAAACCTCGATATTCTGTAATTCCCCTGTGGAATTAAAAGAGTATATACGGTATGGTTGAGAGTAGCGGTTGCTAGTATTTACTAAATGGTATCGAGTCTCAAGGAAGAAGATTGCGAAAAATTGGATTTGTTTGGCATAGAGCCAGACACGATTTTCAACTCAATGGAGGCTGGTATCACGCAAAGCAAGCAAAGGCAAGGCAGACATCTGGAGCTGTCAAGGGCAGTGGTGGTGGTGCTAGTAGTTTTCTAGTAGTAGCAATATCACTAGTGAAAGTTGTAAGCATAAAAAGTCACTAAAGTCCTGGTTGAAACATTGCGTTATATATAGCGTCTTATATATAGGCTTCTTCTTTCTTTTGCTGACGCTCTTTAAGTGGCTCTACTCCCTTTTTCACTTCGCGAATGAGATGAAACACGTAAACGTTTTTTACACGGGACACAGACACGTATATATTAATAATATATATTACCAGCACAAAACTTTCCTTTCTTAAACTCTGAGGTTGTTTTGTGTAGTTAGATACCTACGTACTTATTGTGTTTCGAGGATGTTGTGGGATCTTCCCTTCTCTCTTGTTGGTCATCGTCGTGGTTGTGGTGATCCGGCTTTTACCTTTTTTTATTCTTTTGTGATGCTCTCACGTACTTTTTCACTGCTACAGATAGCCAACATCATCCCAGAAGAGTTGACAAAGAGAGGATGATGAGAACGGCGAGGATGACGGTGATGGAAATGAGATATCTGTTGAGGGTGACAATGGCGGCGACATCGGGGATGGTAGCATACCATTCTTTTCAAATTCTTCTAACATAGTTGCTGCAGGAAGCTACATGGGCCAGGCCTATCTCAGGCAGTAGCTGAAGTCAGGGCTGAGCGGAATTTTTTGATAATGAGGTTCCGGTTGATGTCCGCCAAGACCCGGGATGCCAATTCCATGATGTGACTGGTGGTGATGAGGAGGATATGGAGGCATTCCCAGTTCGGATCCAATTGGGCTCCCAAAGTCCACTGGTCCAAAACTTCCATTCCTACCGGATACGCTGCCATCTGGATCTGGAAAAGGGGGAATCAGCGGCGGAATGTGTTCATGGCCCAGGTGATAAGCTCTAGGAGGATGACTGCCAGCACCGTTTCCATTTCCAACTCCTGACACAGCAACGCCAAGTCTATCCAGTTGCGGGCTGCTTCTGTGATTTACCATTGGAACACTTTGAACTCTCGGTTGGTGCCAGAGAGGCTCTTCGTCGTGTTTTAATTTGTTGCTGGTGTTCGTTACATTGGCACAACTGTTTTGGTTACTCAGTAAAAAGTATGGTGAAAGCGGAGAGCCAGGCGGCGTCGGCTCTTTCGGAGCACCTCCGATTGGGGCGATAACCTTCTTGTTACTCTCCCCTTCAGTCGATTGTTGTGAAGGTTTGTTATTATTTAGATTTATTAGTTGCGGAGGCGGTGGCAAAAAGGTGCGCTTTGGTGACCTGTCGCTATGATTTATTAGTGATGGCGCTCCTCCTCCACCACCACTACTACCACCTCCAGCACCGGATCCGCCGCCACCACCACCGGCTGATGGGTTTGACGCGGGAGGATTTACGGTGAGTGGAAGATTAAAGAGCTGAGCAAATTCATCGTGACCTGCACCCAATTTCTGAACGTACAGAAAGAGAATGCAGAGGTAGACTAAACCGCCGACGATTGTGAACATGAAATAATGAAGAGTCTTGTAAATATCCCATTTAAATGGTTGATCACTTTTGGGAAGATCGGGGACCGTGGGCGTTGGTATGATGCCAAGGATCACACGGAGAATGAAGAACACGATCTCTAGAAATGTGAACCCTAAGGCGTTCCATTTTATGGCTCGGATCGACTCCTGCAATCAGCCAAACCAAACAAAATGAGACAATGCAAAAGTGTTACTTTACAATGTTAGCGAGACAGTATAAAATCCATTTCACTTTCCCTCGAGTGTGGCATGAGTAGATCAGGTATATATTTTCTAATTTTAGCACAAGGTTGGGCTACAACCGACATATAAAATAGGAGGTAATGCCCACCAAATTAACCTTTCATAATATAAAAGCTGATGTCAGAGAATTTAGCCTTAGATTGAAATTTCACGTAATCAACAAATTTTCTGTTTATATAAAACCCGTTCGGCGAGCCTTTACAGCCTAATGTGGATATTAAAGTCAAACATTTTGTCAACTTTCTTTTTCAGTCAAACATATTTTAAACTTATGCTATCACTAAAATGTGTACCCAATTTTTGGTTTTGAATTATAATTCAATTTCCATTTTGTAAAAAGTTGGCTCACTTAAATGTAGACTTTCTCTGTAGTAAATTACTATCTAAAAAGTAGGAACCTTCCTATTGTTGTAAATCGTATAAACGTCTGACTGCTGCTGTGTTAAAAGGGGAAAAATCCAATTTATTAATGCTATTTGGACGCAATGTCTTATCTCGCAACGCATATTTGTAGTTTCGAATCTTGACTTTTCTTGGTGCCACATTTTATCTTCTTAAATCTCATCTGGACCAATGGAGCGAAAGAGAAAAAAATGGCATGGTATGGTATATATATGCATCTATTTTATACAACCAATATTTGAGTAATTTTTATGATATTACCAGTGTTTTGTCACATTCGAATAGAAAAAGAGCCAACGATACTTTTACTCATATGCCTTTCTTTATATTAAACATTTTGTTTGCTATACTATCTTTTACAATCTGGATAGTATCCCAAGAAAGAGCAAAATAAAGTAAGTATAATCACAGCCATAAAACAAATACGAACCTTGACAATTCAAGCATTTCATTTGATTTAGGAGACATACATTTTATTTTCGACGTAAGATATTTGAGGAAAGAATATATAGCAAAAACATTCAACGGAAACAAAATGGACTTTCGAATATTCGTGCTTTTATTCTATTTTTGTTGGATTATTTTGCTTCATCTTCCTGTTTTTTCTTTAAACTTGGCATGGGAGACTTTTACTCTTTGGAACATTCAGTTCAATGAGATCAACTTTATATTGTTCTGCACAATGATCTTTCAAAGCTACAAGTTCTTAAATACGTGGAGTGTAGTTTTGTAACTTTGAATTACGTATTCACTCGCTAAAAATAAAAGATATAGGTGTTCAATGTTACTTACGTTTTCTATCCCACGAAAAATTGCGCACCCGAGAATGAAATAGAGAATAGCGTAAGTGATTCCTGGGACGAATGCAATGAATCCCACATCCTGCTGTAACAGTTAAGAAAAGTGTCTTGGAAAAACTATTTAGTTTTCTATATGACGCGGCTGTTTTTATCTGAAGTATTTTCAATAGTTTATTTAACTAGAATTAGAATGACTTACCCCCGTGCTATCTAGAAATGTGAAAACGGCAGGGAAAATGATGAACTTCAGAAGGTGCTGAAGTCCATAGTACTGCAAATTAACCAAAAAATAATTTAAATCTTCAGCCTAGATCATTATTACAAAAGACAACTCAACTAAAGAAAAACTACGCTATCAAACCATGCTTTCTTCATTTTACTTTTATCTTCTTATCAATGTATAGCTTATTACAGATCCACTTGATTCTTCAGTTATTTTTTGGACACAGCCTTAACCCATTTATTTTACTTTCTCTTTGTATTGTTGCTTGAAAGTATACTCAATCAGTTACATATCGTAACAACTATTGAGCACAGATACTTAAGCTCGAAAATACTTTACCTTTTCGATGAAAGCTTATAGATACTTGTACTAAAACATCAGTTCACAGTAGAACGGGAGGAAATGAATAGCACAAAAGAGGGTATTGGTACTACCCAAAAAAGATTTTGAGCCCTAAAAGAAAGAAAAACCACAAAAGCTTTCATGACGTAAATCGTTCATTGTAAGTAGTTCATCATTCAGATGCGTTCCATTTGGGGTTAGATGATGGATGTCCATAGCATTAAATGTCCATTTTCTGCTATTCCATTCTACATTTTCATTTCTTATGTTTCCTATGAAAGTACTCGCTTTCTTTTTCAAAAACATTAATGAAACTACTGATAACCGTATTGAGGCATACTCAATACTACCTACAATATTTTTCTGTTACTTAAATACGCAAGTGCCTTGGAATTTTTTGGCAAATTATTCCGGAGCCTTACATAGTTTTTTCTTCATTTCTTCTTGGCGGTAATTTATTCACATTTGATAAATATTCTTAGCTGTTTCCTCACATCACAAGTCACATTATTTCCACCATAAAGTTCTTTGTAGGTCACAGAATCTCATTCTTTTCGTTCACATCGATCGTCGTCAGCGACGCCAGTGCCAAATTTCCTGGTTCCCTTAACCGAAACAAATTGTTACTCCTTCAACTCATGTTTTGATCATTTTTTATTGGACTCATCATCATAAATTGGGTCTGCAGTCACACACAAAACGTTGAAGGGTGAAAGTTATTTACTTTTCATTGCAAATATAAAATGCTCCTTAGTAATAAATTATTTTGACATTCTATATCAATATCGTCTGATTCGTATATTCTATATATATAGTTGATAGTCTGCCTAGCTGTACTGTGACTTATAAGCTAATCTTCATATGAGATTGATTACATTCTGGATTGTCCGCTTTGGCTTTATTGTCAACGGTAGATTTTTACTATAAGATTTTCTGAAAATGGCTTTCCGATCATCGAATGACGAATATTTATATTACACATAGCTTGTAGTTTATATCCCATCCGTAATGATAATGATGATTATGTCTGGTGGAGTGATATTGTTCAGATGCTGCCATCTAAAAGAGTATTAAGTAGCACATGTTACTTATCAGTTCATCGGTCAGTCCGTCTAATCTATTGCAGACTAGTCACCATTTGTAGAAAGTAATAATATAAGGCGCAGGTCTCTTCTGGGGTAATAATGTTATTTTGTTGGAATTAAATTAGCAAATGATGAAGTTGAATATTGATATTCATAAAAAATATAGTTTTTTCACATCTTCACTCCATTTTAAAGAAAATTATTTATGATAGTAAGTAGGTACTATCAAATGCTGCTCTAGTTTCTTCTCTATTTAGAGTTATGAATATATAATAAAACTTATTTGATGATCTCTTTCAGATGTACTTCAAACTACGCCTGCTTATCAATAATCCATTGATTACACCAATATGAGAAAATTAGCCTAGACATGCGAAATTAATGGGCCGAAGTTCGCTATATATATATTGCAGGTAAAAGGAAACTCCGAAATTCTCTTTTATGGATTATGCTTGGGTTCTTTTACTGCCCACAAGACATTTTGATTTATTGCAGGCCATATAAAAAAATAATCATTCTTTCATAAAGAAAAGAACAGAAAAATGACAGTTGAATAATCGGGGTATTTTGAGATACCTCGGCTATAATAGTACTACGATAAGTAAATACACATTTATAAAATTTATAACTTTTGATCTTTTTGGGGATTTTTTCTGTAACGCAAGTTAGGACGGCAACAGTATTGTTTGGGCTTTAGTCTTCTTAACTTTCAAAATATTTTTTTTCTCACCTGATTATCAACAAACGCTAACTATATCACTGACAAGCAATTTACTATAATCATTATAAATTATTTATCGCAAAAACTAATCAAAATTTCATCAAATATTCTCACATCTTTGTACACTTACAATGTGAATGCTGGCGACAAAGAATGCCGCACCTCTCAAAGTGCTGAAGCAGCAACAACCCATTCTTCCTCGCACGGCACTACGATGATGTGAGCGAATGTGCCACTAGACGTGCACGGTCCAAAAAACGTTCCCAACTCTTGTCAGCGGAGAACGGTCATCGGTCAGGATTTACTGACGTTGATCCTTTTTCCTGTGAATACAATTTTCACACGCAACCAGGGTGCTTGGCTGAGTTGACGGCACTGCTGTCGACGTACAAAGATGTGTATTTTCTGACAAATTGGAAATTGTAATAATAGTAAGCGGGCTTTATGTGTGTGCCTATGTATGACAAATTCTCTTTGATGATTATTTTAATACTTATGATGAGCACTGGGAAATGATGGTAGTAGAAGAAAATATTAAGAACACACACACATGCACGCACACACAGGAATAGAAATCTGTCGAGATGGTTGGTTTCGAGAAGAAACTACCATACTCTAGTTTTCATAGTACACAGGGTAAATAATGACGCTAGTCTTCCTTGCTGATGCCGCTGGTAATGGTAAAGTGGAGAACGTCAAAAAACACACGTAGAATCCTTTACCGTCGACGACGAAGAAAGATGAAAAGTACAAAAGGGATTTCGCTTCCTGTCTTGTGCAAAATAGATCTACTTTAATACTGTGGTTGGTTGGTTGTTGGCGAAACTGTGGTCTTGTAAAGTGTGAGTCAAACGACTTCACCAAACAGTCATTTGATACGTGAAAGAAAGTGAATACAGCAGCGGTAGTTCTGCTCACTTTTCCCTTTCATCTTTTCGTGCAGCCAGCTAAATGTCCCAAAATCTCAAAAGATGTAATGCAATGTGGGTATTCTGAAACAAATAATAAAGCAAGTTTGGCCTTTTTCCCTTTATCCTTCACCCACCAACCAACCTTTCTCTTAAGTTTCTCTGAAATAATGATACTAACATCACTTGTATTCCACTTAAGTGTAATTTGACCTTGGCACAATAATACAATTCAGCTTAAGTTTCGTATATAAAAGTTGTACTAGTTATTTAACTGACAAAAGTAAAAGATCTGGTGGTCTGAAAACTGTACTCTTTTGTTTTAGTAGTAGGGGTAAAGAAAACTATATTACTAAATAGATGTGTATATTTTGTGCAAGCATCTATATCTATTTATATTTATATAATGTTACTTTCTTTCTCTGAACAAGAGAAACACTAACTTTCACTTAATTAATGAAGGACCAGCCTTCTCTTTTCTGCATTTACTAAATGAGCAACAAATTAGTACAACTTGCGTGGTAGTTAACATTAAAAGGTAAGTGCAGACTACTACCACTATATCGCGTCACGACCATATATAATAGTAGCAATATCAGTGTTTGCTGGAGGGGTGCTTTTACTCTTTCTCTCTGCACCAAGACCAAAATACCCTTTTCTTAAGTATAAATGTGACTGCAGCGAATTAAGTTTTTAATTAAGTTATGTTCTTATAGCACAATTGCCTTTCTCTTCTTCCCCAGAGTTTCTCTCTTTCATATTATCAAGAAAGTGTGAATGGCATTTACAACCGAACTACTACAAATATTACAAATTCACATATCTGGCTAGTGGCTGACTATATTATACTTTAATTTCGTTATCTATGTCTTTAAAAACCATCAACATCATTGTCATTTTCCCTCTGCATTGTCGTCACCATTGTCATTAAAATAACTTTGACAAAAATATCAATGGAATCAAATGCGGTATATTAATTGCCTTGGAATGGAAGTCTATTTCTAAAAGTAAAACCTGCCAGGCAATGAGCGTTGAGAAAGTCCCGTGAGAACAGTAATGAGATCAAAAAGTGGACAAAAACAGATTCACTGATAGCACCATTTGCTGTGTTAGTTCAGTCAGATACATACATATAATAAGCAGCACAACAAGAACACGTAGTGACTGCAACGAGATAAAGATAATTGGATACTTAAACTTGCCACAAATCGCTCTTTCGGCTTTCACTTCTGGGTTTACGATGATGACGATAGCATCGGTGGTGGTGTAATTGAGTACACAAAGAGACCCTACTGCTGCCTGGGTACACAGTAAACAGATCAGAGAAATCTTAACCTTTTCACTTTTATGTTGTGCTTTCGCTTTACTTTCGTTATAATTTGTTTTTAGTTCCCAGCAATCGATGGCATGAAGTATAACAATAAAAATAGAGAAGAGTGGTTATCATTATAAATAATTACACTTTTGCACAGATGAACATTGAAAATAAGAGAAAACCAGTGTAATTACAAAGAGAAGAACGAAGGAGCACATACACACACGCTAGCACACAGTGTTTTGAACAGTTTTTTTACTCAACGATCAATTTTGGTCGGTCGAGGAGGACGATTTTCCGAAAATTAGATAAAATAATAATAATAATGATAGTAGTATCACCCTTTTATTTTGCTGTTTTTGTACCTCTGAAATTACCAAATAGCAAACTCAAAGTCATTTCCAGCTTTTATTGCCACTTTTATTGTTTTCCTTTCTTCATTCATTCATTTTCATATCTTATCTGCGGCTCTCGCCAACAACTAAGCAGAGAAACGCATCAATTCTAGTCTTTGGCAGCTTCTCTTATTTTTTAGCATTCCAAACTTGCTCATATAACTCCCATTTCTGTGCACATTATAAATGTATTCGACGCACCAGCAGCAGCATCTCCAACGGTTTCCTCTCTCAAGCCATGCTCTTCGACCAAACTATATTGGCTTTCTCCTTTCTCAGTTTCTGTGAGAGTGTTTCGTAACTCGTCCACTCCTTGCTGTTTGTCTGTGCTCACTCACTCATGACGACGACAGCAAAACACATGCACCAGGGTATTGTTGTTGCATTGTTCATTATTTCCGGTTTCCGGTTTTTGTCATTTTAGCTCTTTCAAAATATTTTTCTTTACAAGGAACGGTGATATATGAGTTTAGAAAATAGCATGGGAGAGTGAAGAACAGCTTCAATTTTGTTTTAATTTTCCGTGTTTACTTTCTGTTCCTTTCTCTGCAACTTTGTTCTTATTGATTTTAAGTGTAGTTTATTTATATTCATTACCATAATGTTCATGCAAAAAAACGGGACCACTTTACAATAGAACAACAACAATTTTTGCTTGTTTTTATACGAAAAAAGATCACAACAAGAGAACAAGAGTGAAGCAAAAGTATGTTTCTGAGAACGTCTCGCAAAGTTAACATCAAAAGGGAACAAAAACAATAATAAAACACTAATTTAATGTTTATTTTTGGATGGTAACTCAAAACGAATTTTTATACAGAAGTTTTTTTCCATTCTTTGCTTTTGTTTTTGGTTGGAGGAAGGGCAATAACAAAAGTTTCCTTGATTTTTTTTCAAAAATTTTATTATGGTTCTCTAGACATATTATATACGATGTGGAAAGCTAAACCGAAATGTATATTATACAAATTAGAATTTAGTTTAAGATGTATATTTACATACATATAAATGAAAAGCTGGATGGTACTAATATTAATTTATGAAAGAAGTCTTTATTAAATTAGTTACACAAAAAAGTCTCCGCTTTCACTTTCGGTTTTGCTTTCTTGGTATAATTTTTTTTGCCTCTCTCCCTATTGTGGTGATACTTTTTTTCATTCAAAAAGCAAAAAATATTGTATGTTCCTACTTCTTCAGCACCATGTTTATGTTCCAATGATGGTAAGCAGTGTTTGTAGTGGTGAAAGACGACAGCAATAGCACAGTAGAGCATCAGCGAGATGTATAGAGTCAAATATACTGTTTGCTTTCGTTTCGTCCAAGACACACATATTCAGCCAGTGTACCACTCGCTCGAAATCACCAATAACATCTCAAAAGTTTGCCCATTCCAGAAGACTTCCCTTGTTTGTTGGCACTGGTGGTGGTGGCGGTGGTTCATGGAAGGAAACACTTGAAACAGAGAAGACGAAAGAAGAGAAAAAAAACTTTCATCACTTGAGTTGATCCTCCTTATTCCTCCTCCACTTCTTTCACTAGTGGTATTAAACAAGTTATTTCCCTTAGTGGGCCACCATACTAGAATGATATAGTTGTAACTGTAACAGTAGTAGTTGCCGCTAAAAATCTACTACTAAACATTTTATTATTACAAGCTTGTACACTTGAATACATTAAAATGAAGGAAATTTGCAAGCAAGCCAAAAAAGTAGGAAGGAAAAAGGCAGGCTACATCAACATCCTACACCACACACCATACCATACCACCATCATATTATTATTATCCATCCACAATATCCAACACATTTTCCAATTTTCCCGTGCTACTCATCCAAAAAACTTGAGAAGCAAACAAAAAATGTGAGTAATGCGTTGGATATTATATATCAATGTTAGTTAAAACTTTTAGTGACTGGCATAACTAGCGAAAAAGAAATATTATAGGGAGGGTAAAATGCGATCTATGATCCCCTATAATAATATATGATTACTGTATATTTAGTGAAGGAGATGAAGAAAAAGTACTCAGGGGAAGAAATGAAGGAAATACGGAGAGAGAAAAAATTATCTGGGGCGAAAAAGAAAAAGTGGAAGCTTCTTCAAACTTGGATTCTTGAGGCTTAACATATTACACGTTTCCCTTTTATTTGAATACCTATACACATCTTACTGTCTTTCCGATAGAATAGGTAAATTCCAGTCACGTCCATCTAACTCTCTTTCTTTTTTCTGCCAATATATACTACGCCTATTTCTTTGCGCTGAAAAATGGGCGAAAGTTGGAAGCTTATTAACTTTGCAAACTTGGCTGATTGAGTGGCTAAAAGTAACGAAGTATGTGTAAGGAGTGACGGTGGTTATATAGTAGCATATTATGTAGGTGGTATGGTTAAACTCTGAGAAATCTATACCTTGTAGGCGGATGGGGTCAAAGTGCATTGATATCCACGGTTTCTAAATTAAATGCTTATGATCCTCCCGCTGGTTTTAAATCCTGATGACTTTAACTTTAGTAAGTGTTTGGAGGAAACTTGACTATAATATATTTTTTATCGTAAAATAAAGTGTACACTTATTATTGCTAGATACTACTACGACGAAATTACGAAAGTCTAGATACCGGAAGTAAATTTAGAACTCTTAAGAGAAGAAGTTGAGCAAAAAAGTATTACTTTTCTTGTTATGAGTAGTTCTTTCATTATTTCCCATTCTCATCAAAAAGCTTTAACTAATCGGATGTAGACACTTGTCTTAACTAGTAGAACAGTTTTTGGTAATACTTTTGGCCATCTTTTCTCTACTCGATTTTCTTTCTAGTTTTCTATTGAGCAATTATAAAAACATTTGTGAAAACTGTTTTGATGGTTGGTTTCTAGATTTTTTCTGGCTTAAATTCAAAATTATTTTATGACAGACATTTTATGTAATGACTCATTTAAATTAGTTAATAAACGTTGACACTGATGAGAAGAACTTTCTTTGTCTACTTCTTCCAGAAATCTTTAGTTTTAAAAAGTGACAGTAATAATACTTTCAAGAAAAAACTTTTGGTAGTAATTTAATGAGCTGTTGTTTCTCATAGCAGGTTATTTATCTAGCATATAAACATATAGTTACACTGGTGTCTATAATTTGCCTATTGATAAAGATTTTTTATGAAATTGTAAACGGAGGGTTTTCGATAGCTTCTTATGAGTTGAGATAGTCTATACTGCTAAAGGATAGAGTGGGAAATGTTGTTTTTCTCTTCTGTAAACAAAGTAAGCAAGTTTACAAAAGCCTTGAAAAAAGAGTTCATGAATGCATGCGAAGGTTTGGATACTTGACTTGGAGTGCTTGCTTTATATAAGGAGTTTATGTATTCAGGTGTGCCCTAGGAAAAGTACTTGACATTGACTATCTCCTTGTGAGTATTTTAGATGTAGATAGTGTGTACGGTTTATTCATCGGACCGTCTAGCTCTATTTTCCCTTCAACTTTTACGTTGTTTTAAAACTGGCTTTTTCAATCACTTCAGCTAATATTAGGTCACTTTTATTTCTTCATGCGAAAGAAAAACTGCAGAAACTTTTTCATTGCCTTTGAACGGGCCTGTCCATGTTCCATTATTCGCGTGTACTCCTGTTACATTATCGTTTCAACTTCTGCAAGTGTCCCACTTAACTTGTAAAGCGAAGAATTCTCAAAGGAACTAATCTTTGGTACACAACAAGGTCGTGTAAACTGGTAACAACAGCATCAAAGTCAAAATACTTCATACATAGTCACAGTTGAGCTAA